>OZ026525.1:93443512-93490512 GCA_964019695.1 Loripinus fragilis | reverse complement strand
CCGAAAACTAAGCTATCTCTATTACGCAGAAACACAGCTATATTAACTAATAAGCTGCTATTTTCTCGTACCTGCTGCCGTTTCAGATATTCCTATTGTATGCAGGATGATGTGTGTAAAAAAATGCCATCGCATACCTGAACAGCGAAGAATTAGATCAGCGCATGCATCTCATGTTGTAGTACGAGTTTGGAGTTTTGATGTTATAAATTGACAAGTTTTTTTAAACAAGGAAGACTCCGATTTTACTTCGCGGATACGAGTATTCGCTGTTCAAAGATGAGTCGGACGGTCCGGGCCTTTAGTTAAGAGTGCGTACAGAAAATTTAATTTTCTTTTTTCTCAACCAAAACATATGTTGCGGGTACTCAAAAGAACCGCCTCAATGAGACGGTTCTCCGTCTCAATGAGACGGTTATTAGAACCGTCTCATTGGGAGGTCCTTTTGAGCACCTACAACATATGTTAAAACTGATTGGTAAGGAAATATTTACGCTCAAAAATTTGTTGATGACACAAAGTTGTATTTTCTTAGCAAATGGCTCGATTGTACTTTATACTAGTAGTAATAAGCCATCTCGTGAGATTTTGGTTCGTTTCGTTCTGGCGACCAGCGAAGGCTCTGAGGAGACTGCGCATTTGCGCAGTTCCACCAATTCCTTGGCTGTTCGCAAACAGTACGTTTGGAACGGATGAACCCGAAGGATCGTGATGAGTACATGTGATAAGTCCCACTTATTTATTTAACATAGGTCCAGGTACTCATTTAGACGGTTCTTTTGAGTATCCACAACACATGTTTTAGATGAGCTATAGTAAAATGGACCAAACCAACAATCTCAAATATAATCGATAGGGGCACTTGGGTCCAAACCTTAACCTTAGTCAGCATGTATTGATTTTAAGGATACAAAAAATAACGTTTTAAACTTACCAAAATCAAACACTGGGCCTGTTTCATGTATTCTGTAGATCACAATGTCATCTTTGGTCATATGTACTGCACCGAGCCTGGCTTTATCAAACATTTAAAGAGACTAAGTCTGCAACTATGGACATTTTTTCGATTTTTTTTAAAAAAATCATTTGTAAAAGTAGAAATAAGTTATGTTTTCACAATAAATCTGTTCACTATAGCTGAAAACTGCACGGAAAAGTGAATTATCTTATAAAACAGGTGTGTTTTTCTCTTGTTGGTAATTATTTGCGTCCCTCCAATAATTATAGACAGGTAATTTTAACATAAATGCTGCTGTTTTGATACTGATAATTTGGTAAGATATACGAAATTGGTCAAATGTATACCTGAATTTTAGTTTTTTACTGTGTTCTTGAAAAATAGAAACATTAGTTCTAAAATTAAAAGATCAAAAGTTACAGATTATGCAGCTTTAAAAGACTTAACTAAGGTAGTACTTAACTTTAAGGGGGCATTGTAATTTTGGGCCTTGATCACTATACTTTGAGAATAAAATCTAAACACTGTAGATTTTATTCTCAAAGTATAGTGATCTACACTGTAAATTTCATTCTCAAAGTATAGTGATCTACACTGTAGATTTTATTCTCAAAGTATAGCGATCTACACTGTAGGTTTTATTCTCAAAGTATAGTGATCTACACTGTAGATTTTATTCTCAAAGTATAGTGATCTATACTGTAGATTTTATTCTCAAACTATTGTTATCAGTACATCCGGACCAGCACGCTTCTGTTTTCGCAAAGCTGATCAACTTCCAAAACAAATTCCATTTCAACACACGCGAACCTTTATTATGCACGTTTTTATTCCTCCAGACTATATTAATGTATTTTCAGTTCCTGTCGAAATATGTGTAGCTGTCAGTCACATACTGTTAAGATGAAGCAAATGTTTTGATGATCTCAGTTACCGAAACTGTTTCCACTCGCTGCACTGACAAGAGCTCGGGGCAGTGGTGAGTGATACGCTTCAAGTTCTCTCTCTCTCTCTCTCTCTCTCTCTCTCTCTCTCTCTCTCTCTCTCTCTCTCTCTCTCTGTATTAGCGTATTGCTCATGGGCGACAATCAAAGGTTCAGAGAATACACATCCGTGCAGACTCCACATACCCTTCGTTGTTTGTACACTCAAAGTATGCAAAGTGAATGTAATCACCAAAACCAAGGATAGTTGCTCATTAACGTTTAAAAACTAATTCAGCGCACATGCGATAGTTTCAGTGAAGGCTCTAGAAAGCCTGCTCAGATATACAGG
Organism: Loripinus fragilis; assembly: GCA_964019695.1. NCBI lineage: Eukaryota > Metazoa > Mollusca > Bivalvia > Lucinida > Lucinidae > Loripinus > Loripinus fragilis. The sequence continues at coordinate 93,488,279 of OZ026525.1, read as the reverse complement.
CTCGTTTGCGCGCACAATAGATGCACTTGAGATTAGTACAAAAATCTCATGTGATAGCCAATAACTAATTGGCGATAAGCGAAGGTTCAAATGAGACTGCACATCCGCGCAGACTTGACAGAGCCTTCATTGTTCACACACACAAAGTGTGATTATTTTTGAAGGTATAAACACTAAATCTCAGGATAGTTGCATATGAACGTTAAGAGCCTGACTAATTTAATCGCATGTAAAATAGTTTTGGAGAAGGCTCTGGAAAGCCTGCTCGTTTAAGCCCCGTTCTCACTGTCCCGGTTTAAGGTGCCGGTTCACCCCGGTTTGATGATCCGGGATGAACCGTGATGAACCGTGTCACAACCGTGGCGGCACCGTGGACAACCTTGGAGATCCGGGATGAACCGTGTTGAACCGTGTTAAACCGGCTCATGTCCCCGGTTGTTTTGAAATGTTTAAAACAACCGGGACTCACCGGGAGTAACCGGGAAGGCTGTCAAATACCGTGATAAACCGGGAAGACGCCGGGAGCTACCGTGTCTCCATCGGGACGGCGTCGGGGCGATACCGGCGTAATCCGGGAACATCCGTGTCTCCACCGTGATAAACCGTGTGGTTCCACTGCCTATGTATATGTAATAAAATGCAAAATAAAAATGAAAAGTCACTCCTGCTGCACCTAAAATGAAATTAGATTCATCCAAATGCTAAGGATGGGAAAGTCCATTCGTCACAAGCTGGTTAAATTGTCAGCAGTATAAATGTGCTCATTTACAAAGCTAAATATGAATAAATGCACTTATAATTACTGAAGAGTCAAGCATATATGAGCCACGACATGAGATCTCCAACAATGTGGTAGCTGCCATTAGCAAAGCCTCAGATCAGCCTGCGCCTGGGCGCAGTCTGATCAGAGCCTTTGCTTGTCGCTTGATTATTCTATGACTTTTAAGCTACTGACCGAACAACTTTACAGCTTAATTGGGGACTGCACAGGCTTGTCTGAGTCTACACTTCTCAAAATATCACATTGTTGGAAATCACATGCCCCGCTCAAAGTGTTTATATATTACGAAAAAGCAAGACAATCTGGGCCTAGAATTACAATGTATCCTTAAAGTTTAGGAGTACTTAAGTTAAGTATTGAATTTCCAGGATGCGAAAAATAACGTTTCCAAACTGATTAAAACCAAAATAGTTTCATTTTTTCTGTAGATCACAATGATATCTTTGACCATGAGAACTGCATCGGTCTTGGCAATTTATTAAGCATTTAATGTACATGTTGAAGTATCAAGACTTAAATTAAGTCTTCCTTAACTTTAAGGAGGCCTTGTAAATCTGGGCCCAGATCAACAACATTTAAACCTCGTCGTAAGAAAACAGGTCTGCTTCTGCTTATTTGTCATGCAACTGAGCTGCGAGTTCAATAGACAATTTTGCTTTCGCTACTCAGATCATGATTCCTCTAGTAACTCGTATATGGATGTGCAGTCCAATTTGTGTCATAACTGTTATGCGATAGAGACAGAAGAAAACTGATGTTACTCCACGTTTTTATCCTGGTTTTATAGTGTAGAGTAGCACCGGGACGCAACCGTGGCCCTACCGGCATGTAACCGTGGCGCAACCGGCAGTTACCGGGACATCACCGTAAACAACCTGGGTAACACCGGGGTATACCGGCACGAACCGTGGCTCCACCGTGCTGCACCGTAAGTGCTCCGTGGTGAACCGGGGCTCATCCGGCGTCTTGCTTTCTCGAGAACCGGGGCTATACCGGGGTAACGTCGGCACAGTGAGAACGCAATTTATTTTTTATGAAATGTGTCCCGGTGCATCACGGTATACCGGCTGTCCTGCATCGGGATGAACCGTGGCTACATCGGCACAGTGAGAATGGGGATTTAAGAACACACTGGACGCCCATAAGAACTTAAATCTCATGAGCTGGTTATTTGCTCATGGGAGACAAGCGAATGATTTTAGAATGCACAACTGTATTACAGCAGAGCCTTTCATGTTCGTACATACATTTAGTATTTGGTTGATAAAGATAAACACCAAGCACCAGGACAGGTGCGCATTCGCGTTTAAAGAATAGTTAAATGCATGTGACAATTAGGACATTTTGCACAAGAAGTGAAGGCTCTGGTGAGACCGGGCAGGTGTACAGGCTGGTTTGAGCATACGCAACAAGACCATGATGTCATTACTAAATTTTCGTTGCTTTATTGTTCTTGTGCGACATGCAAAATGTTGAAACGAGAATTATTGACTGAGTCTTCACTGTTCGCACGCGCACGCACAGTATGTATACAAAACCAGATCTAGTCTTACTGGATAACTGCATATGCGTATTTAAAGAATGGCTGTTCACACATGTGTTGAGTACCATTATCACATGCAAACTTTATGTAGAAAATGGAGATTTGAGCATATGCGAAGCACAAAGACTAAGATCTGTTCTCGTCTTTGCACACAGTTTAATATATATTTCTTTTGCGCCTCGATAGTGTGTGGATTTTTCATTTGTATTCTGCGAAAATAGGTTAAATTATAGTGCTACAGCTATTGTTTGTCAAACTTTAACCCGAGACATATGAACATTCAATGACCTTTTACTCAGTCTCCGTGAATCTTCGTAAAATGTGCGCTTTAGATTGTTGTACAATTACTAATCTGAATGAAATTAATCACAATTCCCCGATAGCCTAGTGGATAGTCTAGTGTTTTAGCACTCAGAAGATGTGGGTTCGAGTCCAGTAGCATTTAAGTATTTTTTTTTTTTTTTTGATTTGCCAGTTTCTTTGTTTTTATTCTTCATTTTGTGCACAACTGGATACATTTATTTGCGTTTGGCATGCGTTTATATAACAAATGCAGCACGTGAATAACTTCAATAAGCTTACATTTGATTAACTCTTTGCACGCTGAATATTTTTAGACTTTTGTTATCAGTCAAATCAGCTTTTTCAAAAATTCTTACAGGAACACTATCAGAGTGTCAAATGGTCTGTATCCAGATCAGAACCGACGTTCTGTTGGTACTGAACTGGGTCCAAACTATTTGCAAATGTTATCAGCTGACAAGAAAAGAGTGGGGAATTAGGGAATAATGAATAAAAAAGCGGCTAAATACAAATGAATGATGTAGAGCTCATCACAAGATGACGTAAAATATACGAACAATATTAACTTAAAAAAGAAAGCAATTTGACAATTATATCAAAAATGTTCCTTCCAAGTTTCGATCCAAGTATGCTTGATTTGTAAATTGTCAACTAACCACTAGGCTATCAGACCATTTGCATTAACGAATTGACATTATCTTCATATTCTCTGTAAAAGCGTGACCAAGGTCGGAGTACTCCACGAAAACGCACGAATATCACGAAAATTTTGGCGAAAATTAATCAGTCTAGGGTCAATTTTGGCAGACTATATATTCTGTCTTTGTTGACAGTCTGTATTATTGTAAATATTTACAAATAGCAAAGATATTTTTATAGATCTCACACAGTAAGAGTATTGTCCGTCATGGATAGAGTCCAATAGAAAACAGGTGTAGCAGCTTAATACCGTTATTTATTCATTCATTCAAGTTAATTCAGAAAAAAATAATAACACTGCAGGTAAAACAATAGTACGGATTTACTGATAAATAATGATCATGGCATGTAAATCCTAGGTAGAGAGGCAACTGTAATAATATGCACGTGAGCTATGTAAAACGTTAAGGGTTCGAATACCATTGTTTAGCATTTTAGTACTGCAAATATCAAGGCGCTGAGAGGGAGTTTAGGTGCCCTCTCTGTTAACAAGTTGAGTCATATACCAAAGTTACAGCCAATATCTGCAGTTTATGAAAACCAATGATGTCGCATTTGGTGCCGTGTACATATCGAGTTATCTGCCCTTGAAATACCCCACCCATTTTAAGCCTGAGAAGCGATAATTATGCTAAAAGGAAAAATAATTGAAATTAATGAAACAGATCCAAATTTTCTTACATATTTTCTTGTTGCTGATACTTTTAAGTATATAATAGGCAAATTTGATTAAAAAATAATGTCTATAATTATATTTCCTGACATTTCAAGTTTAAAATTTAGGTTTAAAAAAAAACTGTCAGAAAAAAATGCTCTTCCAATTTTAAACAGGCGTTCTATTAATTCGGTCCAAAATTTCAAAATCACATGTCCATAGCGCGACCAAAGCCTTTGCTACTTAAATATTGTAACAGTTACCTAGTACAGCAAGTTTAAATGCCCCAATATAGTACAGAGAACATGTAGGTACCCCACCCACTTTTTAAGCTGGAGAAGCGATTATTGTGCTAAAATGAAAACCAATTGTGGTTGTTAAAATTGATCGGCAATTTTTGCATATTTTCTTTCAAAATATACTTTCAGATATGTAATAGGCATATTTCATCACACAATCATGTTTTTAACCATATCATCTTACATTTAAAGTACACATTTATTTCTAGAAAATGCGCCAGAAAAAATGCTATTCCAATTTTAACCAGACTCTTCTTTAATTCTGTTCAAAGTTTCGAAGTCACATTTTATAGCGACACAACAATTTGTGCTACATTAAGTTATAAAATTTACAAATGATAGCAAGATAAAATGTCCCAAAGGGTCATGGAGAACATGGAAGTACCCCACCCACTTTTTATGTATAAAAAAGAAATTCCTATTTCTTACCATTATGGACTTTTTAAAAGGACCATCTTGTACCTTTATAAATATATAAATGGATCAGTATTTTGCGTACAAAAATAGATTATTTGACCTTGACCTCAATGTCATTCTAGAGGGCTTGAGTTCTTTTCCATTATCTCTCGGACAATATTTTGACAAGATTTAACTCGAAATCTTATGGGCCAATTTAAGATATGCCAATTGGTACTTAATGCGCTCTTCTTGCTACAGATTTATGTTTGTGTTGTTATCAGAGAGACTTCATTTTGTCTCTTTCTGACAATAATCAAGCTGATGTTGTTGCAGCATTGAACTCTAAGTCAAGATAATTCTTATTTCAAACAAATGGTAAGTCAAATATATCCCATTGAACTTCAGTTAAATAAGGCAAATACCTTTGATACTGAAGCCCTCTTTTCGAACTAAGACCTGTCTATAACAAATGGCATAGTTTTCGAAATAGTTAATTTCTCATTTCTTGATGAATGTTTCTAGCTTCCCTTCCTATGGTGCATACATTTCGCAACTTATTCGTTTTGCGAGAGTTTGTTCTAATGTTGGTAACTTCAACGAAGAAACCATTTTTTTTTAAATTCTAATATGTTTATACCCTAAAATCAGTCTTAAAATGGTTTAGGGTAGGTAACTAACTATCAAGGGCAACAACTCTGTAAGTATGCAACTCCGAAACTGACATCATAGAGTTTCTGAAACTAGGGATGTTAACGAACAATTTGGTAGATAACACTACTTGTTGACAGAGAGGGCACCTAAAAGTCCTTAAGGAGACGACTTTTGAGCTCTTGTTTGCTCTGTACTGCAAATATCAAGGCGTTGAGAGGGAGTTCAGGTGCCCTCTCTGTCAACAAGCTGAGTCATATACCAAAGATACAGCCATTATATGTGGTTTATAAAAAAACAATGATGTCGCATTTGGTTCCGTGTACTTATAGAGTTATCTGTCCTTGAAATACCCCACCCACTTTCAAAGCTTGAGAAGCGATTATTATGCTAAAAGGAAAACAAATTATGATTTATGAAACGGGCCCATAATTTTTTGCATATGTTTTTGTTGAAGATATTTTTAAATGTATGATAGGAAAATTTCATCACAAAATGAAGTTTATAATTATATTGGCAGGCATTTAAAGTACAAAAATTTATGTTTAAAAACCGTCAGAAAACAAGTGCTCTTCCAATTTTGACCAAAATTTCTATTAATTTGGTCCAAAGTTTCAAAGTCACATTTCTATAGCGAGACCATATCCTGTGCTACATAAAAAAATATAACCGTTACCTATGATAGCAAGCTCAAATGCCCCAAAAGGGCATGGAGAACATGAAAGTACCCCACCCACTTTTTAAGCTGTATAAGTGATTATTGTGCTAACATGAAACTAATTGTTATTGTTAAAACAAATTCATATTTTTGCACCTTTTCTTGTAACAAATACTTTTAGATGTGTAATAGGCGAATTTCACCACAAAATTAGGTTTATAACTATATCAGCTGACATTTAAAGTACAACATTTAAATTATGTTTAAAAAGTCAGAAGAAAAGGCAATCCAATTTAAAACATACTCTACTTTAATTCAGTCCAAAGTTTCAAAGTCACATTTCTGTAGTGGGACAACAATCTATACTACACAAAATCATAGCCATTACCTATGATAGCAAGTTCAAACGCCCCAAAAGAGCAAGGAGAACATGGAAATACCCCCACCCACTTATTTGTGCATACCATAATAAAATTCTTTTTTGTAACTCTTTTGGACTCGTGAAAGGGATCTTCTTCTACCTATGTACATGAAAATATCTAATTGGATTACTATTTTGTTTTTAAAAAATAATTTATTTCACCTTGATACCAAGGTCATTCTCGACAAAGGTGTTTAAACTATTGTAACATTTGCGTTCTGATTCTATCTGTTGTTGTGAACGACCAAAGGTAGGACTTCATGTCTTTGAAGATTAGTTTCACCCCCTGATTACAAACATATCACTTTTTATGATTAATATCAAAGTTTAAAATCATTTGTTTGGCTCATTGCAAAACGTAGGCGTACCCCACCCACCTTTTTCGCCTGCATTGCTCACTAATTCGAACCTTTTGGAGAGTTGGACGGTCTTTATGATTGAACAATTGACATTATCGAAAATATATATAAAAAAAAAAACTCTGGTATGTTCCGTTTGGGTGTTAGTTGTGTCAGTGGTCTGTTTACTCAGTCATTTTGTTTTCCAAAAACTGTGTCAAGGTGAGCAGACAAGATATTTTACCTCACCTGGGCCATTTACTCAAAGTGAGCTGTTGTGGTATCGGTTGCCTGTTGTCTGTCGTCAACAATTGCTTCAAAAGACATCTCCTCCTGAATTATTGGGTAGACTTTGACCAAACTCGACAGGGATGATCCATATATGGCCTTCATCAATTTAATTTTTAAATGGTTTCATTCCATTTTATACATGTATCTATTTTATACATGTATCTAGCTCAAATGGGCTAAAACAGACTTTCGAACTGAAAAAAAACCCCAAAATACACAAAGCATTGAGCCTTGGCGCTTATTATGAAGCATTACCTAGTAAACGTCTACCAAGTCTGTTCCAATTATGGCACTGTGGCCAAAAGTGGCTCTGTTCTGGGGTTACAATATTTACATTGGCTCATTATAGGGAAAACATAAAACACATCTTCTTGTCTGAATCCACAAGGCCAAGGGCCTTGATATGTCTCTGTCTGTTCATTTGCGTCCACCTGTCCATAATATCCACCGAGGTTTATTTTTACATTCCTATACATTACATACACACGTTCAAAACCAAAGTTTTATTAAAACTACAGATACATCGAATATTGACAGCTGTAATGTTGAGAGTGATAATGCTTTTCCCTGACCTTACGAATGGTCATATCAGGTGAGCAAGAGCCCTCTTGTTTAATATTGAACTTTAATTCGATAATAGCGAACCTAGTTGCTCCACAAATTATTGAAATACTCACAAAATGATTTTGCAGACACAAAAACACCAGCTCGTTGCATATTTGAATGGTAGCAAAAAACAATTGATCAGTCAAGTCATCCCCGGGGTAAAAGGGTGATTACAATTTTCTTAGTTTGCTATAAAGCATAAATTGTGTGTACTCGTTTGGAGCGACTCATTGATACGCACCCACAGTCTATATTTGGAGCAAACGTAAGAATGTATTATCTCTCATCTGAAAATTATCAATTATCACAGCCTTAAAATGTATTTTGGTGGTACTATCATCCTGAGAGGAGGAGCTGCTTCCTAAATCAAGGAAGAAAATCCACCCAGCAAAGATTCAGGTGATTTTTTTGGCTTTAATTTTACAGTACTGTTTCTGCAGTAACTCTGAAATTCGGTCAAATTCCCCAAAACCTAGTCGGAGTTTTATCATGTCCAGGTGTTGCAGACATGCAAACTCCATTAAAATCTGCTAACATGCTTCAAGCGATAACGTACATTTAAGTACATTTGGTCTAAATTAAGCATGGCTTTTTCTGCATCGACATTGAAATTAAAGTCACGATTTCCATAATACAATCCACTATTTACCTGATCATACAAATTGGGTAAACTTTGAAACATCGGCCGACTCCTCGCAAAGATAACTTTTGCCTAAACTAAGCAGCTTTTTCTTATGTAACCTTGAAAATAAAAAAAATGGTCCTAAAATTTTTATCATCGTTTGTCATAATCAGATATAAATTTTATCCAAGTTTAGGTAACATCTGCTGACCCGCTCTGAAGATGCCTAAATTTGACTTTTTTCTTATGTAACCTTGAATAATGAGGTCAAGGTCACAAAGACCGCATCAACTTTTGTCATGTCTAGGTTTTAAATCATACTAATTTGGGTATAATCCGTTGAACCACTTCGAAGAAAATGTGTATTTAAAGGTTTTCTGCCTAAATTTAGAAGTTTCTTTTCCAATGTGACCTTGAAAATAAGGTCAAGGTCCCAAAAAATTTAGCAGCTTTTATCATGTCCATGTATTAGATTCCATGTGAACTTGGGTAAAATCCGCTGATCCACGGTCTGAAGATAATGTGCATTTAAGTAATTATTCACCTAAATCAAGCAGTTTGTAAATGTGACTAAGGTCAAGGTCTTAAAAACCTTAACGGCTTATTGCCGTGTCCAGATTTTAAAATCATGCAAGTTTGGGTAAAATCCGCTGACCCACGGCAAAGATTATGTGCATTTAAGTATTTTTGGTTTAAATTAAGCAGCTTCGTTTTCTAATGTGACCTTGAAAATGAGGTTTGTCATGTCCATGTATAAGATTCATGCGAATTTGGGAAAAATCAGCTGACCCAATCTGAACATAATGTGCATTTAAGAATTTTTGCCCTAAAGTTTGCAGTTTTGTTTAAATGTGACCTTGAAAGTAAGGTCTCCAATTTTTTCTTTGGCTTATTCTCATGTCCATATATTGAATTCATGCAAATTTGGGTAAAATCCACTGACCCACTCCAAGGATAATGTGCATTTAAGTATTTTTGGCCTAAATTTTGCAATTTCGATATCTAATGTGACCTTGAAAACAGGTCTCCTAAACTTTATCAGCTTTTTGCCATGTCCATGTATTAGATTCATGCAAAATAGGGCAAAATCAGCTGACCAAGTCTGAAGATAATGTGCATTTAAGTATGATTTGGCCTAAATTTAGCAGTTTTTATTCTAATGTGACCTTGAAATTAAGGTCAAGGTCTCCAAAATTTTATCGGTTTATTGTCATGTCCAGATATTGAATTCATGCAAATTTGGGTAAAATCCACTGACCCACTCCGAAGATAATGTGCGTTTTAGTATTTTTGGCCTAATTTTTGCAAATTGGTTTTCTAATGTGACCTTGAAAATAAGGTCAAGGTCTCCAAAACTTTTTTAGTTTTTTGTCATGTCCATGTATAAGATTCATGCAAATTTGGGCAAAATCCACTGACCCACTCCGGAGATAATGAGAATTTAAGTAACTTTTCGCAAAAATTTAGCAGTTGTTTTTCTACTGTGACCTTCAAAATTAGGTCAAGGTCTCATAAACTTTATCGTTATTTTGCCATGTCTAGTTATTAAAATCATGCAAATTTGGTTTAAATCCGCTGACCTACTGCGAAGATAACGTGAATTTAAGTAATTTTCGGCATAAATTTAGCAAACTTCTCTCTGTGTTGACCTTGAAAATGAGGTCAAGGTCACCTAACCCTAGTCGACTATTTATGATACCTAGTTGCTGTATCCTTGCAAATTTTTATAAAATCCGATCACCCAATCAGGAGATATTAAACATATATCAAAGGTCCACACCTACATTAGTGCTGACACCGACGCCGGCGCCGTCAGGGCCCGCTACAAAAGGCATTCATCCCAATCCCCTCTTTTGTCGGGTAAAATGAATAGAACTATAACATATTTACCGTTTCTGATTCAAACTTTAGACGAAAATACGTAAAACTGGTTATTTCCGGCAAAATAAGCACATTTTATACTAATTTTATACCCTAAAATCAGTCTAAAGAGTTTTTAGGGTAGGTAACTTTCAAGGGCCATAACTCTGTAAGTACGCGACTCCGACACCGACATCATTGGTTTTCTGAAACTAGGGATGCTAACGAACAATTTGGTATATAACACTACTTGTTAACAGAGAGGGCACCTAAAAGTCCTTAAGGAGGCGACTTTTGAGCTCTCGTTTGCTCTACTATTTTATAGGCTTATTGATACGCTCTATTTTTTCATTTGTTTCCATTGTGTATTTTCTTACTCTAGATATTTTCTTATTTTGTGTATTTTTCTTTATATTTTTAATATTTTATTTTTTCAATATTTCAATTTTTTTTTAACGAATAGTATTTTATTTCAATATATCCATGATATAAAAAGTTCATATAAATAATGCCAGCATAGTGAGATTTTGATCGCAATACTGAGCATCAAAGGATCAGGTGAGCATGCAGAAATACGCAAACTCACCAGAACGTTTCCCGCTCGCATACACAACGAACTGTGTGGATGTAGATGAAGACTCATTTTAACTTTAATTATTGCATAAAAACCCGTGTCACACGCTATTAACAGCCATGATTTAACCGGCAAAACCCATGTATTAATCAGGCAATTTACGTGCTGTTGATGCACGGCTTTTGTACTTTACATATACGCATTCTGGGCCGTCACAAAAATTGACGTCATCAACAGTAGCGTGTATAGAAATGAACGTAATTCAGTGGCGTTAGGATGACGTAAGTTTTTGCTCTCGAACAGGCTTTTATAAATCCTACGAATCCTTCATGCTTTTGCGCGCCATTATAGTAATGCAAAAATGAGCATTTCGAAGCGTTTTTCCAAAGTTTTCAAGTGACAATATGACTTTATGCAATAATAACGACCAAATATGGTTTTCTGATACACTAACGTCTGCTAGACCCTTCGTGGGTCGTTAAAACCCTCCCCTTTAACTGGTTTTCCTGTAAAGACTGAAATATCGACATTAGCCTTTTTGTTCAAAGGTGGATCCACGACTCCAGGAGAGGGGATTCAGATAAATTAGGGAGGGGGTCGATTTGCAGATGATCTCTCATTTTTCTTGTATATCCCTTTAAAAATGATATAATCTGTTCCGAAGCCCCCTGAACCCCTTCTAGATTCGGCACTGTTTGTTACAGCGCTAAGTAATTCAAACTGTCCACTGAAGGAGTAAGAAAAAGAAAAAAAAAGAAAATTAAAACTCAGGGATGCGAACCCCCCTCAGAAAAAAAATACAGGTTCGAATATGTAAATATCGCTACTTAACCACTGGACCACTGGTCTGTGACACCCAATGATAGCTTTAATGCATTAGTTAGGATATAACTACCAATATCCTCGTTTGTTTACCTGTCTAAATGCGGGATTACCTTTTATTGTCAATAGACCTCTCCGATTACAGTTATAATTAGTGACGTCACTGTACTCTATACAAATTTTACCTCTAGATAACTATTGTTGCCTATAGATAAGTTTAAAGTGACGTAAAAGAGCGTACCAACACTTAAAGGTAATACAGGTTATACCGTTATTAACGGTCAAAAATTACATTAATACCTGACAAAAGTTTTTTTTAAAATACGGAAATATTATACCAAGCCGTCATAGCTCAGTCGGTTGAGCCGAGGCAAATATTTGTATTTATATCTATTAACGAGAGATTTAAAACGGGGGAGGGTTCGAATCCCACACGATTGATTTTTTTCATGAGGGAGATATTTTTAAATATCATTATTGCTTAAACAAGACTTTTTATCATTTTTTTGTTATATTTAAATGTTTTTACTATAGTATTCGTTGAGTGTCTTTGTGTGTGCTTTTTGTGAGTTTTTTTCTAGTTTTTTTTTTACATTCTTCACATATTCATTTCATTACAATACAATACATAACAATACAAAAGAGGTTTTCTGTCATATCCGATAAAAATAATAAAGGTCATCATTCACAAACATAAAATATCAAAAAGCAAAGATAAAAAAATATGCCGTGATTGGGGTTCGAACCTTCAATTGCAAAATTTCTGGACATAGGTCTACGATCTTACCACCGCGCCAGGCCAACTGTGACAAATTTTAATGATAAAAGAATAAAATGTACAAAGTTAGCGAAACCGTTTTACCTATTTACATCAATGGACAATGTCCAATTATCAAAACATGCTCTGACGTCACTTTGAACTTATCTACAGTGGTACCACGACCTCTAAGTAATGACCCTCGATTCACTCAATGCATTTACCGTTACAGTCGCGCTTCAAAGCGTTTTGTGGAAGTATAGTAAGGACAGTATCTATAGAATTATACAGGTATTTTGATGCAAATAAAGAGTAAACTATCTAAACGTTTGTTCGTGCGTTTTCCTAGTGTAGTGGATAGGCCACTAAACCGTTAACCGTAAGCTTGATGGTTCGATCCCCATACAATGGTATTTTTTATATCATTCTTATTTTGAATGTAATTACAATTCACTTGCGCGCGCCTTTTTGCTCCGAATCTTTTTGATACAAGCATGTTAAATATGCTTTCACGCATTAAAATCCTTTTTAAAGGAGGAATACAGTTCGCTATTCTAGCTACTATGTAGCTGAGTTGGCTGGTTAGAGCATGACCTTAATGCTAACCCCAAAAACAGATTTTCTAGGGACAGGACCCATATTATATGTTTGTGAAATTGTGTTTGGTTTACAAGAAACACCAATATTTTGCCACAATTTATCATGTATTGTACTTTCAAAGATAGATGAGAATCGTTGTAAACAAACAGTGGCGAGTTTACCTTGATTTTGGGCGTGCAGGTAGTCTCAGTTTACAGTTATATTGAACCTACCACAGATTACTGCATATGCGCGTGGCAGTGAATAGTCATGCTTTACCTATTTATAAGAAAAATAGAATTGCCTCATTACTATGCATCTTTGAAACAACAATATGTTATTAACCATTTATGCCATCTTGAGCCTCAAAGCCATAACACTTGCGCCAGGTTGGATCTGTCTGATGCTCATTGTGACCAAATTACTTCGGTTGTCGAGTATCGCGTTTGTTAAAGCAAACCGTGTAGACCCTGATGACATGCCATATTCTATGGAATATCACCTGGGTGTTCTTGTTTGCTGATGAGCAATTTAAGGAATACTTGGCACAAGTGGATGAATTTTTGTGAAAATATGATTATAACTATAGATAAAGATACAATAAATATAATATTACACAGTGAAGAATAAAAGATAAAGAGCAAAAAAATCATTCATTTACGGGGACTCGAACCCCCCTTACTAAACTGAATAATATACATATTGATGCTCTGTTCTCCGAGTCGCTACCTACTGAGCTATCCATGATGATTAACAGTCAAATTCAAAATACCCACTTAAAGCCTAAGTGTGTGCAGCTACCCGTTATTGTACTTTCAAAGATAGATGAGAATCGTTGTAAACAAACAGTGGCGAGTTTACCTTGATTTTGGGCGTGCAGGTAGTCTCAGTTTACAGTTATATTGAACCTACCACAGATTACTGCATATGCGCGTGGCAGTGAATAGTCATGCTTTACCTATTTATAAGAAAAATAGAATTGCCTCATTACTATGCATCTTTGAAACAACAATACCACGATATTATGACCATGTTTATTGTTGTTTCAAAGATGCATAGTAATGAGGCAATTCTATTTTTCTTATAAATAGGTAAAGCATGACTATTCACTGCCACGCGCATATGCAGTAATCTGTGGTAGGTTCAATATAACTGTAAACTGAGACTACCTGCACGCCCAAAATCAAGGTAAACTCGCCACTGTTTGTTTACAACGATTCTCATCTATCTTTGAAAGTACAATAGCACTATAGTGGTAAGACGATTAACTCATGTTCCGGATTGCGAGGGTTCGATTCCCACTGGGTATAGTTATTTTAGGCATCATTTTTAAATTTATATACTTTTTGAGTTATGATCATATTGTTTCTTGTTTATTCTAATTTTGATGGATAGTTGACATGATGTCTGTTTTCAAGACTGATAAGAGATTATTTATGGTAGGAAGCTGATGGCGGTGGATGTAAAACTCCTGCAGATTGTTTCTTATAACAACCTCATCAAGGTCGTCAACAGGTTTGTATTGTCCCCGTTTCGAACGTTGCGGCGACGAAAGTGTACCGGTTTCTCAAAGTTCTTTTCGTACTCGGAAAACGGTTCTTCTGCTGACCCCAGTCGCCTGAAAAGTATGTTGAATATAATGATGAGCTGTCCTGCCCTGAGTGTTTCTCGAAATAGTTTGAAACATAAGCTACGAGAAATTCGTCTTTAGATTTTAAATGTTTTAAAGATTTCTCAGTAGACATCATAGTTCCTAACTAATGTAATGCTTTAAAATGAATTCTTTTACATTTATTTTTACACGTAAGTCTAGTAAAAATCGTGCAAGTCATAATTTATGATAAAAAAATGAAAATATTTTTAAAAAAATGTATGTCGTGAGACTCGAACTCTCTATCTCACCCATGACAGCCATACGCTCTATCCAAATGGCTAAGCGGGACAGTAATGGAAACAGGATAAGAAAATACAAATACTTCAATCTGAAATCAATACTTTTCATAATGTTTGCAAATCTAAAATTAGTTTTACGGAATTATACGAGTTTATACGGCATATTCATGAGTGCCAGTTTAACTTTGTATATCTATAGCACTATAGTACTTATTTCATATCTCAAAATATAGTAAAGCAATTTGGTTAATCGTAAAGGGCATATGTGAGTGACGAAATTTTTCCAAAATTGTTTAAACGTTCAAGAGGATCAGATTTTCTAACAAACAATAAAAATACGAAATAAAGCTTTTAGGAACGATTTATAAGACATCAGCTTCTGGTAGGGTTCGAACCCACACGTTTGAGAGGTTTGAGACTCTGGTGAAAACCTATTTAAGCCTATAAAACTGGGCACATTTAACTATAGGGTTAACATTCATATTTAAAGAAATTTGGACTGATTTCTGTAAAGGAACATTACTCTTCATGATTTAGCATTTTAGCAAAAACAAAGATAATAGATCAATTTTCCAAAAAGCAGTTTCTTAATAGTGAACTATCATGCTGTATTTATTATCTGACTACAAATAAATGAAGCAAACATCCCAGGGTGCTATTTCCATATTTACACTGTAAACTTTAGGCCTAACCATACATATTTAATATTTTACATACTTAACCTATATTTGATTTTGACATCTCTCTCTGTGAACATTGAGAAGCCGCCGTGGTGTAGGGGATAAACCTATGTCAGAGAAGCCCCCGTGGTGTAGTGGATAAGCGCTATGCCTTGTAAACCAGGGGTCGCAGGTTCGATTCCCGGCTTCTCCATAAAACCATAAAACCACATAAAACCACTTTCGGTGAGCCTTCGGGTGCTCCCGTCATATAATAAACACACAAATCATAAACCCTCCCGGCGGTACTGGTTTCTACCCAGGGAAAGCCACAAAAAGTTTTTTTTTGTCTTGTAAACCAGGGGTCGCAGGTTCACTTCCCGGCTTCTCCCAGTCTGTCGGATGAGACTTTAAGCCGTTGCCCCATCTTCTGAGACGCTTTAAAACCAGAACCACTGCCGGTTGAGCCTTCGGGAGTTCCTGGACAAAGAACCACAAAAAGCATAAATCCACCCGGCCAGTACTGGTACAGCCAAGGAACACGGCCAATATCAACATAAACAGCACTTTAATACATACAGGTAGTAATGATAAAAATTTACCACTGCATATCCAAAATAAAATTAGTAAACTCATATTCAATTTTGTACTATTAGTATGGTAAGATTCCACCAAGTTAAAAGTTGAAATTTAAAACACATAGTTTAGAAATCAAAAGAATTAGTGCACGGACTTATGTCGTGTTTTAGGTCCCGTGGGATTTTTTGAAGAAAGCAAACGGCTATTATATTTGTTTTGGGGATGTATGGCGAGGACGAAAATGGTTGTTGGCAGCCCTGGAATCGTGGCAGACACCAGTTATGACGTCATAAATATGGCGCCTGTCAAAAGCTTAATTTGAGGAATATTCATCATTAGAGTTCGTTGTCGTTCTTTTGTCGGTCAAAAAGTTGATATTGCATAAAAGACACAAGAAAACAGTAAAGAGTACACGAATGATACATGTGTGCACATAATAATGCTTTTGTTATTGAAATAACCTAGGCATTTTGTCTCGTAAACGCTTCGAGTGCTGTAAAAATCATGAGTTGGACAGTGCCATTCTTGGGAACAAAATTTGGGCGAATGAAAGGATATATTAAACGTTGTAAGTAGTCAAGAGAAAACTAAGATAGGTGCGTTAATCTGTGAGCTGAATATTATTAGAATAAATAGGGGCGTAATCAAAGCACTGAGACAACTAAGTCACTAAAAACACAAACACATTTTTCAATTGAAAATTGTCATTATATTACTGTAGAATGTATAATGAGAACGAATGACAAACACAATAACAATCAATTTCATGTCAGAACTTAGGGGTTATTTTTGGAGTAGTAGATATATTGATAATGAAAATACAATATACTCTGAATTAGCAAAAACATCTAAAACAATTGAAAATTCTAACTCTAATCAATTAAGCCAACAATATCTTAGGTGTAATTACACAAAATTTCAATTGAAAATATCAATTGTTTTTATATGTGCTTAATCGTCCAAGAGTATCCATATTGTTACCAATTTTACTATAGGAACGATAGGGAACAAAACGGGACATTTAATCTTAAACATTGTTTTAACTCTTAATCAAAGAGATGATATCTGGTTTACTTCAATATGTTATAGCATAGTATTCAGTGATATCCAGAGACCCTAACTATTACTAGACTCCAGATTCTTATTTATGTTTAAAATGCAGCTATTTTATATGTTTCAAACATTGTAGAGTTTTATGCGCTCGTTCTATAATGTTTACTTAGTCTTAACATTATGATATGGCGTAAGTCACTTTTAAGTATGTTTTAGTATCATTCACTTTGATGCTAATTGTTTTAATCCAGCGGTATCTGCTGGTCTATGTTGTATATATGTTTCATTGTTTAGTTATATGTTGCAGAGGGCCGCAGGGTAGAATAGTTATCTTAGCTAATTGTGTCACCCTCTATAAAAATTGTATAAATAAATAAATAAATAAATAAAAAATAACGTTTGCCGGTCCCGAGAGAGCTGTTTGAACACAAGGCCATTAGGCCGAGTATTCAAACATCTTCCAAGGGACCCAGCAAGTTGTCAATGAAATGAAACAAACATGTGTGATCGTTATTCCTGATTCCAATCAAAAGTCCACTGAAAATGGCGCTAAAACTTTAATATATCATCTTTCTTACACTGGTTTTCTCAAAACAAAATGGCGTCAGCGTTAAACTTTCAAACATAATAACTTTGTCACAACGTCATTACGCGCGCAACGTTTTCGTGAACACAAAAACGTCGACGTAATGGTCAGCCCGGGCTGCAATGCTTTCCGTGTATTGTCAGGCAAACAAATTGGGGCTCAATTAAAGTATTTTAAAATCCATGTTCAAATAGCACGTGAATCTCATGATTTGAACATAGATTTTCATTCAATTGACAATGGCTTCAAACAGCTTTTCGTATCGAATTTTATGCAAGGATGGCGTTTCGATGATGGCCCGCATAAATACTGTTTCGCTGGCGGGCCCATGATGGCCTGCATAATGGTACCCCCCCCTTCTCCCCTCATGAACAAAAAAAGCGTTGTCATAGTTGGCCCCCCTCTGAAAAACTGTCTGTCGTATTAGTTTAGTTGACCGTAGCCTACATTAATCGGAAATTATTTCCAACGGAAGAGGCATCATGCCATACATTTTTTTAAACCATCGACGCATAAAATTTCTTTACATTTCTCGCATATTAACTATCATTCTTTCAGCGTCAACGTAAAAATCATATTAAGATTAATGAATACGTGCAAAAAGAAACAACAAAACCATAACATACTACTAAATCTCTGCGCTAGATAAATAACCATTTCATGGCATGTACTTTCTATCATACAGAGATCAAGTCAGCTTTTTAGGTCAACAGGTCAACAATGAACTTATAAGACTTCGCCTATAAGGCTAGAGTTTTAGTGTGTGTGTGTGTGTGTGTGTGTGTGTGTGTGTGTGTGTGTGTGTGTGTGTGTGTGTGTGTGTGTGTGTGTGTGTGTGTGTGTGTGTGCACGTCACCTTCTGTTCCAGTTTAGTACTTTGTGCGAGAGCAGTGAAGGCTCTTGCGAGGCTGTGTGCATGCGTGGCGCGTTTGACTCTTCCCTGGCCACTCCTGCTCAATGAGCCATCACTGAGTTTCACGTCCGTGTTGCATTGATCTTTTAACTATTCGTTAAACGTGGATGCACACCTATCCTGGCGTTTGGTGTTTGCCTTCTTCTACCACCATACTTTGCATGTGCGAACAATAAAGGTGCTCATTTGCACCTTTGTTTGTCGCACACGACCAATGAGCTATTTGTTTTAGTACTTTACTTGTGGGCATGTAGTGTAGGCTCCATTGTGCTTGCATATCTCTGCAGTTATGTCATCAGAGCCTTTTCCCTAGTTATTACATATTCGTATAAATATTCTTTAAACGTGCATGGCTAAATATCCAATAGGGCTCGAGTTCTCGATTTTAATGTTTCCTTCATCTTCTGTCATAATTCATGTGTGTGAGAATTAAAGGCTCTTGTCAGACTTTTGGATGCTCATTTGAGCCTTCGCCTGTTGCTCTTGCTTAATAGTCTATCAGACATGCATCGCTAGCACAAAGTGTCCTTGTGGCATTTAACGTTTACCTATTCTTTCAACGAGCATGCATATTCAGTATTCATCCTGGTTTTGTAGTTTACCTCATCTATCACCATGATTTAACGTCTGGTCACGAAAAGATCAGCGACGTCCTACGTTATCATGATAGTTGACTCCATCTATTGTGACAAAATAGCCCACACAAATATGCTTTTGTTTTCATGACAACACAGACCAATGTTTAGTCATGGGCAACTTTAAAACCAAATAGAGCACCCGTTTACCAAATAAAGGTTACATAAGAGTCACACCTTACGGTTTGCCTCCCGAGCAAAAAAGAGGGAGACAGTACCAGATATCTTCATGGCCGTAGAGCGTGTAGATACCCCTGATCTGGGAATTGTCAGAAATACTAACGGGAGGGCAGACATAGATGGGAAAATATCTCTTGGGAGGAAGACCGCTTATTCCTTGATGGGTGCAGAGCTACATTGGGGTGGCGGGCTTAAGGCGACCCTGGGTGGGCACATCTTGTCTACCTTTGTCATCCCACGGCTACTATATGGCCTTGAAGCATTACTCCTCAAACAGAAAGATATTGGTAGCTATGAAAAATTCCAAAGAAAATGTTTTAAACAAATCCAAGGAATCCCTGATAATACCTCAAATTCTGCATGCTTGGCTCTCCTGGGTATCCTCCCAATTAAGGACATATTGAACAAGAATTTACTGAACCTGTTTGTTAACATGATTAGGGATGATGAAGTTCAATAGAATATGAAATAGCTCGAAGGCTGGTGGTAATGAAGGACTCGCCAAGAGAGAGCATTTTCACATATATTCAACTTTCCTGAGTCACTATGAATTGCCATCTGTCTTTGAGTTATTGTCTTATCCCCCATCCAGGGAGGCTTGGAAACGTTTACTCAACTGCAAGGTTCATGATATGGTAGAAGCAGCTTGGAAAGCTGATATTGAACGCAAGTTATCCACAAAATACTTAATCCCCTTAGTACTAAATGTTGGTAGAAGTCATCATATATGGTCCACTTTAAGAGATAATATACATGATAGCAGAAGGTAAGATTTTGACGGGCACATATATATTACAGGCAAATAGGGCTACCTTTAACCAATATTCTGTAAATCCAACCTGTAAACTGTGTTGCAGAGATCCAGAGACACGTTAGCATTTTGTGAGCACGTGTGCTTTCTTTGAGGCAGAGAGAAGTGTCCACATAGAGAAACTGTCAACGAGTCCGATTTTGTCGGACGACCATATTTCTCGTCTTAAGAATCCTGACTTTCTTACACAGTTAACGCTTGATGTGTCACGGTGTATCGACATAGAGAATTTTGATTGTGAGGAGTTGGGGTCATTCGAACTTTAGTGTAGAATTTATTTTCTTGTCCTATGGGATCATGGGTTCCATCGTGGAACTTTGAAACGATTAGAGGGTCACTGATGAAGCCTAAATGGCAGAAACTAGCTAGTCTGGCCCAGAAAACATGCACGCTCTAGTTTCAGTTCTATGGTGCATTCTTTGCTTCCAAAGGATACCCTTTTAAGAACATATTTGACTTCACTACAGCTGGTGACTGGGACTGTGTGGCGGCGGTAGAACGTCTCCCTGTATTTTCTTGTCCTTTGGGATCATGGGTTCCATCGTGGAACTTTGAAACGATTAGAGGGTCACTGATGAAACCTAAATGGCAGAAACTAGCTAGTCTGGCTCAGAAAACATGCACGCTCTAGTTTCAGTTCTATGGTGCATTCTTTGCTTACAAAGGATACCCTTTTAAGAACATATTTACACTAGGGAATACTAGCTCGTCATTCGAACTTCTATCTATCTATCTATCTTCCGATACATCTTAACCCCCGAGGGGGACGTCAGACGGGTATTCCGGAATACCAAGTGCTGAGGGGGTTAGTTAAAATAAAGTGATAGAAAAGGTGGTGAGATGAGTTTGTACAGTGCGAGAAGGAGTGTTAGTATAGGTAAAAGATAAAACAGAAGCTGGTATTCAGGGGGACACATGAATTACCTGGCAGACAGCACCGCTAAACTGTGTCAGGGTGGGAAGGGTCGGTATGTTGACAGGGAGGGCGTTCCAGTGGATAATTGTTCTAGGGAAAAATGTGAACCTGTAATAGTCTTTGAGAGTCTGGATCTGTCTGTATGCTAAAGGATGTATGTGTCGTGATGTTCTGGTGTTTCGAACAAGGTAGTCTGATGCAGGGATAGCTACAAGGTCATATGTGACCTTATACATCATCACGAGTCGGCTATCAATGCGACGTTAGTCTAAGGGGCGCCAGTTTAGGTCCTTCAACATAGCAGTGACACTAGAGGTGTATCTATAATCTCTTGTAGCCCACCTTGCAGCCCTTCTTTGGACTGCTTCCACTTAATTTATATCTGATGTGGTGTGGGGATACCATACTGTTGAAGCATACTCCAACTGAGGCCTTACAAGAGTTTTGTATGCTACTGATTTAAGGTCCTTAGTATGGACCCGGATATTTCTTTTAAGGAAACCAAGAGTTTGGTTTGCCTTTTTTGTGGTGATGTCAATATGTTTGGACCATGAGAGGTCATCCGCAATGGTGACCCCTAAGTACTTTGCTGCTGGGACACTTTCCAGCTCTACATTATGTAGAATGTACTTGGTGTTGAGGGGTTTTGCCTTTTTTGTGATTTGAAGGACCTGGCATTTAGAGGGGTTAAATTGCATATCCCACATCTTTTCCCATTGTTCGAGACTTGCTAGGTCTGTTTGTAGGACCTCGCTTTCTGAGGTTGAGCTGATTGCGAGGTATAAGGCAGTGTCGTCTGCGAAAAGTCTGACTCTGGATTTGACCTGCTCAGGCAGGTCATTTATGTATGCAAGGAAGAGGATTGGACCGAGAACAGAGCCCTGTGGGACGCCAGAGGAGACTGGGATTTTTTCTGAGTTAATTCCATTGATTACCACGGCCTGTTTTCGATTATCCAAAAAGTCCTTAATCCATTTTAGAGTGTCTCCTCTGATGCCATAATGGTGAAGTTTTAGAAGGAGTTTTTCATGGGCAACTTTATCAAAAGCTTTGCTAAAGTCCAAAAGAATAAGATCAGTCTGTTTTCCCATCTGCATATTTTTGGCTAGTTCATCGATTAACATTATAAGTTGCATCTCACAGGATCTTTTTTCTCGGAAGCCATGCTGCATTTCGTAAAATATGTCCAGTTCAGTGAAGTGTTTAACCAGGCTAGAAGCAACAATATGCTCCAGAATTTTGCACAGGACACAAGTCAGTGAGATTGGCCTGTAGTTGGATTGGTCAGATTGTTCGCCTTTCTTGTAAATTGGGGAGACATTTGCTTCTTTCCAAATGTCTGGCATCTTTCCAGTATCTATTGATCTCTGGAAAATAAGCTGCAGGATGGGTGCTAATTCCTTGTGCAATGTTTGAAGAACAATGGGTTTGAATTTGTCAGGTCCTGCAGCCTTGTGTGGGCTCAAGCCTTTAAGCAGCTTGTCGATGCCTTCAGCAGCTATGCGTATGTCAGGCATTTTTGGATGGGGGCTGGGCTGGAATGGTAGGTTGGCACCAGAGTCATGCAAATCTTGCAATGACTTCTGGGCAAGGGACTTTAAACTTATGGGGGTTTTGGGGCTAAACACTGACTGAAACTGGTCATTTAAGGCATTTGCTTTTCCTACTTCCGTTAAAAGAGTTTGACCATCCTTCTTTAGAGGAGCAATGCCATTTGAGTCAACTTTACACTAGGGAATACAAGCTCCAGTGAACCAACAAAGACAGTAATCAGAGTAACTGTATATATTTGCTGCACCTAGTGTATATAATCATCACCAGCACTAAACATTTTATTATACACCAGCCAGTACTTAAAGTCTACGGACTTGTGCCCCGAATAAATAAGCGGGGGAGCTCTAAGATACAACAACAACAATGGCAAATTTTAAGATTTGAAAGGGACTATTTTCGTGGGCTACTAAACGGGCGTTTCCTTTTCTAAAAACACAATCAAAACTGTTCAGGTACGAAGTCTTCATGAATTCCCTTGGGAGGCATTCCTTTCTTACAGAAGTACTTGATAATCGCTCTGGTTTCAAGTTTCTCAATCATAGTAGCAAATATGTTGACCATCCTTTCTTAAATGTGCTTTACATTAGCAACCAAGCATGGCTGCATGCTTTTTGCAGTCCCAACTTCCTTCAATTAGATCAAATGTCCGACTGACAAAGATCTTAACTCAATGAATTTCACCGAAGCATATCGGGCCGAATACTTTTTGATCACACCTCGTATATGTAATTAAATTTACCATTATCTGTGGTGCCCAATATGTGATCAAACACTATATGCCAATATGTGATCAAACACTACACTATCGTGACGATTTATTCATATATCATTTCATCGGTCTATCTCTATATTTTTTATTTTATAATTTTCTTTTCTGTTTTTAGATTAGAATTCTAAATGCTGTTCAACCACGTGTAAATACTTATCATTTTTTTACTATATTACTATGCCTTAACCATTTATTATGTATTTTTACAGCCTTTGTTGTTGTTGTTTCGTAGAGCTCCGCCGCTGACTTATCGGCGCACCCGGATAAACCGGTAAAAGGGGGATAATGGATAAAAATGTTCTAAACACTAAATGTCACCAACACCAGTGTACAATATAACACAGTGAGTAATCAATTGAATAAGTCTTCCAATACCACAAGAAGTTCTATGTACAAGAATGAGCTTTTTTCAGTTTTAAAAGTCTCAAACACCTTCACCTGAAGTTCTATGTACAAAGCGAGCGATTACAGTTAATTTTGTGGGTTTTGAGATTGGATTGATTTGCACAGCTGCTTATGCGAGGGCCAATCTGATCTCTGGCAGTCTTTGCTACAGTAGCTGGAGCTTTTACAGCCTGTACAGCGACGTAAAGCTGTCAAACTTCCTTTTTTCAAACAACGTGTACACACAATTTCCTAATCATAACATTTATCCACTGAAATACTAGAATGCTCAACTGCAGCCTCTGCAGACAGTTTATTTAAATCCGATTGAACTTGGGCTGTGAAAAGTGTGTTGACAACGTCCCCTTCAATGGTTAAATATCTGGAAGACTGAGAAACATCAGATGTACGATCCAAGCAGGCGAAGTTCTCTGACTCTGACTGGCTGACCACAGAAAATTGTGGACTGGCTACCGTCTCTGTTTCTTGCAGCTGGTATGACTTAGAATCATCAGATGTACGATCCAAGCAGCTGGAGTTCTCTGACTCTGACTGACTGACCACTGCGGACTGTGGACTGGCTTCCTTCTGTGCTAATAGTCGGTAGTGCAAAGCGAGGTTCTCAGCTCTAAGCTGTCTGGGTATTCGCATACGTTTCCAGAACTCTCTTCGCCTGGCACGATCCCTTGCCACTTGAGCAGGGGATTTCTTCTTTGGCTTCGGTTGTGCTAGTTGGACATCGGAAGAATCTTCGCGTTTCTTATCCGTATGTTGACTTGCCACTCGAGCTGAAGATTTCTTCTTTGGCTTCTGTTGTGCTAACCGAACATTGGAAGAATCTTTAAGTTTCTTATCCGTATGATGACTTGCAGATCTAGAAGCATGTGAAGATTTGTTCCTTCTACGCTTTCGCCTTTTATTTGGAAGCTTGTCGTCGGAAGAAAATTCTCTCTGATCCTGATGAATTGCTGTTCCTCGAGCGGAAGCGCAGTTCTTCAATGGCGTCGATTCTCCATTCTTGGCGGGAAATTTGGTGATGAGAGAAAAATAATTCCTCTTACGTATAATTTTATACGAATTTTGTGCTTTTTCCCTCTCTCAAGAATGCAGATGACTTCTAAAAGGTCATCTGGCATAAAATTGGTAGAAGAACCCTCCTTTTTATCCATATTTTAAAGTTCCAAAATCCCCCTTTGAAATTCACGTCCGACATCTTCGAGCGCCATCTACATCTTTTTTGTAAATATTAGTTAACCCTAATTTTTAATCTATGTTTGTCAGAAAATAGATCATGTGGCTAGTGATATTTGTTAAATGTAACCGACGTAAAATAAAGTTTCTCGTATCTTGCATCGTTCTTGTATTTTGTATACTCGTACCCAGTAGACCCTAAGGATACCGGGTCCGAGTTGTATAATGAACATTTTGGATGGGGGCGTTTTGACTTGGGGACGTTTTTACTTCCTGAGTTTTTCGTTTGAGAACCCGTCTACGAATTAAAGATGGATGCCGAAGTGACATCCGCAGTGTTTATCTCGGATTAATTTGATATTTTATCAAAATGTTTACGACAAAGACAAAAATAATGCAACGAACATTTGAAATGACTTAGTTTGCTTTAGCTGAGAACCAATTATGGGATCTCACATTCTTGATATCCTTCGTCAAGGGATTTGGGCGTCACTGACGGGGGGATGGTTCTATGACCCTCATCTTAGCATATTTTGTAACACATTCCATCTCTATTTATGGCTGTTCTTTCTGGTTTTTCCACTTATCCTACATCTGGTAAGTATCTGCTGTATAATGATTCAACTCAATAGAGGTTACAGATTTCATTTAAATTCAAGTTCTAGTTTCAGTTTCACTTCCTTCAAATAAGAACAACTCATCCGGGGCTCCCCACTTTATCTATCTATAGCCTGGTTTGCTGTGTATTCAATCCTGTTATCATGACTTTTGCACATGCTCGTTACAGCTTCAACCTATAATTTTAGCAAAAAACATTAACTAAATATTTGTAAAAAAGAAAAGAAAAATTAACTTAAACATTACGGCAACATCAAATTTGCAAACACTGGCCTTTCATCAAACGGTGTCATCAGTCTGGATCACTTAGATGCTTCTTGTCAATTCCTAGTTCTGGGACCATAACGTACTTTGTAAGTTTGTTCTAGGCTCAAACTACGTTATGGTTTTTATGCACGATAGAATGAAAATTAAGTCATGTATTTTAAACCATGCAATTCCAGCTTGCGTGTACTGCTGTGCACTTCTGGCAATTAGTAGTCATGAAGAAAAATGTTGAAATATTTGAAATACAATAAGTATGTCGTATATTGACACTTACGATGTGTTAAAGAGTGAAAAAACAAAAGTGTTTTGTAAACAGAGAGATGTTGTTGTCCTACATCATGGCGTGTGGTTCTCAGTGTCATCAGCGTCAGTATATGAGGCAGGGTACCAAACTTGACAGTTATTGGGGTATAACTAAACACCGGAAGGAACGTTCCTTACGCGGAAGAATGCTCCTTGTTACTCTTCAGCATGACTTAACCTCCACATTGGACAGCGGCGTACAGGCAGACACG
This sequence comes from Loripinus fragilis, assembly GCA_964019695.1. NCBI lineage: Eukaryota > Metazoa > Mollusca > Bivalvia > Lucinida > Lucinidae > Loripinus > Loripinus fragilis. Next base: position 93,461,901 of record OZ026525.1, on the reverse strand, counting down.
ATTGTCTTGGAATTTTCTAAGGCTTTTGACAGAGTTCCAACAATTCAGTTTACCCGGGAGGCTACACCACGATGGCATCAGGGGATACCCAACAGTAGATCACATACTTCCTTTTTGGCAGAACCCAGTGTGGCTGTTGAGGGTTGTTCTTCAGAAAGCGTGCCTGTCTTAAGGGGGGGGGGGTCCTGTATGTGTCAGTACTGGGGCCCTTGTTATTTTTGCAATTTATTCTGTATGTGCCAGATACTCCAAACACCTCTAGGAGAGTATTTACTATTACATGGAGTGCACACTGAAATGGCTTTGAATTTTTAGTCAAAATAATCAGAATATAACATGAAAAGGACAATCAAGAAAGATGTGTAAATGAATTGACAAAACGTAAATTTTGGAATTTTAACTGTATTTCGAACTATAATTAATTATTGTTGGAAAGGGGGGGTTGGCATGCTGTGAGACTGACACGACTAAAAATTCTAGATGATATTATGTGTGAATGATTGATGATAGATGATTAGTGTCATTAACGACCTCAAGACAATCTCATCTCCAGACATGTTTGTTTGCAGATGACTGCATAATGTATGGACCGTGATTATGTCGTCCTACAGCAAGACCTTGATGCTTTAGCAGAGTGGGAATCCAAGTCAGGTGGTGAATTCCATCCTCAGAGATGCAGTGTCCTGAGTGTATCAAGATCCAGACCCCCTTTAGACCCCCTCCCTTAAGCTAATAGGACACATCATGAATACTGAAGATGCAACAAAGTACCTGGGTGTCAACCTCAAGGCTACCATTTCTTGGAAGACACACATAGAAATTATCTCCAATAAGCCCAACAGCATGCCCAGGATCTTAAGACGCAGTCGCAGGTCTTGTGGTGAGGATTAAAAAGCAAACACCTACTTCAGCATAGTCCGCTTGAACTTTGAATACTGCTCGTTTGTTTGGACCCAGCACAAGAAGTGTCAGATTCGGAAATTAGAGATAAATCAAAGAACAGCTGCCTGGTACACAACAAACGGAAACAGGAACACCAGCAGCCTGCCATCAATTCTCAAGCTTCTCCAGTGGGAATCTCCCGATTCCAGGCGTTCCAAAATTCAGCTGATACATACAGATAGTATAATGTGTCCTTATTATATGTACAAGGGAGTATGCAGGTTTATTTGTGTTGTTATTGCTTCTTTGGCTTTTATATAGTGGTTTTGGCTGCATTTTCTTATATCGTCTTTACAGTTGGTCAGGCCTTTATAATGACGATTGTGGCATAAAACTTTCATGGGTGGGTTAGAACCTGGTGTTTTAGTTGGTTGTACTTACCGTGGTTAAACTAGGAGGTTTCTTTGGCTCTGGCAGAATGGGACTTAAGAGCTTTTTACTTTGTTTCATCTAAGTATGTTGATTTGATATTATTGTATGTATTAGGTGTCCATAGAAAGGCAACTAATGCAGCTGGTACTTGAAGGCACTATAAAGGATTTGTCTGCAGTTTGTGATTATGGTATTTCCTGACCATTCTCACTTACTTTGATTTATTCGATTGTTTCTCTGTGATGATACATTGCATTCCCTAAGAAGACTCCATGCGAAGTAAACAATTTAGTTTTAATGACAACAGAGTCTTGGGCAAAGATTTGCCCCCGGTAAAATGAGAAACAAAACATTTTTGCATCTTGATCCACATCTGAACGAAGGTTGAGGTTGGTACAGTGAAACTACTTTAAGCCCACCAGTAAAGGTATTTTACTGACTGTTCCAAGGCGGTGCTTCTTTTTGTATCATGTTTGTTATTTATGTATCATAGTAAGAAAGAGGGCGAAGATCAGGATTCAATACAATCAAGTACCACACCTGTCGCAGGATACCACATGGAAAAGTGACAAACACACAATTAGACATCACAAACAAATGCCAAGAGGTCAGCCCTTTCCCAGCAGGGGACAACAAGGCATCAATAAAAAGACGCCCGCGAAAGCATAACAAACACAAGACAGAAATAACACAAATGATGCACAAAAGAATTACCACCTTGGAACGTGCAGTAATAAAATCATAAATAAAGTTGCCATATCACGTAACGTCGGCACTTTTTCAAAAGAATATCACAGCAGAAGTGAAACGATATCATATGATAACGATATTTTATCACATGTTACCTAAGAATCCATTGATCCATCTTCAGGATTCAGCTTTGATTAACTTATATCTGGTGCGACACGCTCTAGCTCCAATGACTTGCTGACACCTCTATCTCATTGACAGAACGTAGGTCAGTATGAATGCCTGTAGGATGTTTCTCCATTCCTGAATGAAGGACTGCTGCAGCTGTTGTTGGTTATGCCGAGCTTCGGTTTATCTCATTCTATAAATATTCAATAGCACTAATGTCAGGTGTCTTTGTCCATGGTAGCCGATGACTATTCTGCAACTGTACCAGTGCCTGTCTGTGATATTCTTTTGAAAATTGGCGCCATTATGTGATTTTGTGACTTTTACTTATGGCGTGATATTTATATTTTCTATGAATTGAATTTATCATTGAATCGATTGAAAATAAATTTATGCCAGGTATGTATCATGCTTATTCCCAATTTTAACGCAATCTGTACACACATTATTAAATTACATAACTTATATAGTAAGTATTGCATTAGCTGTGGTCTGGAGTGCATTTTATCTCCGTCAGGTCTGGTACTTGATTGTATCTATCTGATCTTTGGATAATTCTTTACCTTTCCTTTAGCTGCAATCAAATACCTATTTATGCAGATATACTATTACTTACACACCTGAGTGCTTGTAAGTAACAAATGCTGTTTCTAAAACACGCATGGCAATAAATAAAGAAGGGAGGCTAGGTATGGAATGGTAAGAGATGTCAGTCATTTAACAGAGCAACGCAGCATAATATTATATTTCCATATGCCTTATTTGGTAGGTAGGTAGGTGGTGGGTGGGTATATAGGTAGGTGGATGGGTGAATGGGTAGGTAGGTATGTTGACCTGTAAGAAGGTATCTAGACCTGCATGTAGGTGGGTAGATCTGTATGTAGGAAGGTAAATATTACTGTAGGTAGATAGGTAGACCTCCAGGTACGTAGGTGAATAGATAGATAGGTAAGAAGGTACAGATAGATAGGTTTGTACATAGACCTGTAGGTAAATAGGTAGGTAGACCTGTTGGTAGTCAGGCCCGTAGGTAGGTAGGTAGGTAGATTGGGTTATGCAGCCCTTTGAAAATTCGTGGAAGAACAATTTCGGTATTTAGTATATCCCTAACAACCTCTTTCTCAAAATCATGACCGGCCATTCAAAACGTTCACAGAATGTGTAAACATATGATTGAGGTTGAATAAAACCGATCAGGTGAGGTTTTTCCAAAAAACATTCCTAATGGCGTAAAGATAAGTATCTAAGGAACATTTCTATATAAGTTTTATAAGGTTACGTCATAAACTGAAGTGAAAATTGAGTCCACTCTTATCAATTAGAATTTTGAACAAAATGTGCACATAAATATTACGCCGTAGAATGTGTCAAAACCAAAAATGACATTCGGAGGCGTAATCTTACACCTAGTCAATTCCCAACCTCTGATTGGTTTATCCTTTAAACGCCAAGGTCGGGCGTGATATGTGAAACTGCAGTCCAGTTCAATTAATTTGTCCCTTCTGTATGATACAGATTTTCAGAATCACATTTTTATTTTGTAAAAGGCACTGTCTCCGGGTCCGGTACCGGACACCTAGACTGCGGGGCTACAGGTCTGGTACCGGGCTCCTAGACACTGATTCTAGGGGTCTGGTACCGGACTCCTAGCCTCCCCTATGAGGAATGTCTCGGGGTCCGGTAGTTAGTGAAACAACTACTGACAAGTCTAGGGATACGGGTCCATACCTGCACATATACTAGGGTATGTAGTAACAGTTTAATACTAACAAAAACTCATGTTGAAGCTTCACTGATTCCGGGACATCTCGGCCCCTGACAAACTCGGCTCCTGACAAACTCGGCCCCTAAGTAACAAACTCGGCCCCTGGCAATCTCGGCCCCCATTAGAAATATTGTGCCATTAGTTTCAGGAGGCTGGATTGTTTCATTGCACATGTGCTTAATCTCATTTTTTTTCAATCTTTCATTCTCATTGCAATTATTTGGTTATGGAACAATTAGGGACATAGGCAAACAGTGCATTCCCATTCCAAGGGACCCATTATGGGGCGTCTCATAAGGGCTTATTTCTGTTAAAAAATGAGTGATAGATAGAAGAGGTGAGTAGACGACAAAAGTTGTGACTGGCGGGCTTAGGGTTAAAAAAATAAACGTGTGCGTGCACTGAATGGCGAAGGCTCTAGATGCACAGTTGCGCCTGAGCCTTCGCTGTTCGCATATTGGGTGATTGTGAATCCCAAAGCTGAATGAGCTAGTTTGTGTCAGGGCACTTAATAAAATCGTAATTACATGTACAAGATCTGAAATATACTTATATATGTATGTTCATTTTTTATACATTGGTGATTATTAATAGATATTTGGGCCAAGCTGTTTGGGGGCCGAGTTTGTCAGGGGCCGAGTTGGTTAGGGGCTGAGTTTGTTAGGGGCCGAGATGTCCAGTTACCGTTTCACTTTGCTTCGTACGCTATCTTTGATCCGCAAAGGGAAACCAATCTGTATTTACTGTCATGCGTCACACTATTCAAACAATTAAGTATAAAAAATAGCGGTAAAGTGAAAAAAGAACATAACTCACCTGTAACAAATCAATTATCAATTCATCTTCAATTAAAGGAACCAATTAAACTACTCGTTGGCAGCTGATGAGTGAGCAATGTCAAGTCTGTAGTGTAGATTCATTATTCAACAATGGCTTTCAAAGAGACTCACTACTGGGACAATGGCAGTGGACCTTACTGGTGTCTTTGGACATTCGGACATAGCCTTATACGAAGACCGAGTCTTTTATTTGTCTTTTTTTAAACAACTGATATGGTCCAAAAAGGAAATGACTTTTAAGCATAAAGATAAACAGTGTTGAGCAAGATCAGACTGCTCCTACGATAACAGTCTGATCGGGATCCACACTGTTTTTTAGAGAGACGTCACAAATGAATATCCTAAAGTTGAAAGACTCAATCCGGCAAATGCATCTAAAATAAAGACAAACAGTGTTGAACTAGATCAGACTCTCCTATGATAACAGTCTGATCTCGGTCCACTCTATTTGCTACAGAGACGTTACAAATGGATCTACATAGGTTGAACGACTCGATCGCGGAAATGCATCTAAAATTTACGTCTGCTGGAGTCATCTGCTACATGTAAATACTAACGCCAACGGCTAATTTCGCAGTGGACCCTGATCGGACTGTTCCTAGGAGAGGAGTCAAATTTGGGTCCACACTGTTTGCTACAAAGACGTCTTACAGACAGACAAACGTTGCGAACCTGGTTCAGGCTGCTCCTAGGAAAGTAGTTTGGGTCCACACTGTTTTCTACAATTTAAAGACGTCTTACAGGCAGACAAACCTTGCAAACCCAGCTAAGGCTGCTCCTAGGACAGTAGTTTGATAAGGGTCCACACTGTTTGCTACAAAGACGGCTTATGGGTTGTCATGTCAGGGAAATGAAACCTATGCTTACGTCAATGAGGCCATTCTTAAAACTATATTTGTTTGCCATGCTCCTACCCATCAATTTCAGTTTGGGTAGGTAGGTACATGTAGGTCTTTTTTTTTTTTTTTTAAGAAATTCAGCATAATTTTATGACCTCTTCTTACTATTACTTTAGGAGGTCTACAACTGCTGTATATAATGTAAGAATGCATATAATAACAGTCTCTGTAACCTTTCTTCAATTAAATTAAAGCTTTTAATGATTTTAAAGAAGGGTTTGTTGAAAGAATTAGAGAAAAATTAAAAAAAAAAAATCTCAGATAGGCAATAAAATTTTTTTGGGTAGGGCCTGTTTTGGGTGGGTAGGTAGGAGCACGCAAACCAACATTTTTTAAGGTCGGCCTGACTAAAATCTCCTTACAGACAAACATTTTGGACCCGGATCAGACTGCTCCTAGGAGAGCAGTTTAATCTGGTTCCACACTGCTTACTACAAAGATTGGTCTGGAATAAACTAGCAGAACATAAATGGCGTTTCGCTCGCATGCCAAAAATGACATAACATTGCTGGCTTAGTAGCTTGGTAGAATTGCTAAGAAACCCTAGATTTCTTATGATTTTTCAGCAGGGTGGGGTCCGGAGCCCCTGTCCCCCCCCTCTGGATACGCCCAACTGATGTGAGATCCTATCATAAATTTCTGAGCACTACATTTCCTAGAGCTAAATAGTCATATATAACTGTTTAGTTGTGAATAACGTCCTGTGTCAGCATGCTAATATCGAGCCACCATCGGCCCATGCGTTTGGCTGGTGTTCCCCAGTGGTCTTAAGCTTTTGGGTGCTCAAAAGAACCGCCTCATTGGCGGACGGTGCTTTGAATAACTTCCTGTGCTAATATGTTATATCGGGCCAAAATCGGCCCACGTTTTTAGCTGTTTTATTTTGAATAACTTCGGACCGACATCCGCTCATGCTTTTCACTGGTGGTGGATGGATTGCGGACGGACGGAGAGACAGACAGACAGATAGATAGATGACCAATTAGCCATTTTGAAAGCAATTAAACAGTGCACCTGCAATCACCGTTTGCTTACTTCAATGAAAGTGCAAATTGGTATTAACCGTACGAATAATAATCAAATAGACAGATAAGAATAAATGAATAAGAGCACTGAGACAAACATCAATTAAAGAACCTCAAACCCTGCGCCAATTCACTAATGCAATAGTAAGTTCCCCCTGGCATTAGTTACCTTTATTCATGGCCTTATTGAAAAAATAAGGATAAGAAAAATAAAAATAAATGGAATAAAGTAAGAGAAATGATATCTAGTTATTTTTTTCACTCGTGTCCGTTAAAAATCTTATACCTTTTGTATATGCTTATACTTGTTTTAATAGTGTGACAGTAAATACAGATGATCAAAGATGGCGGACGAAGCAAAGTGAAACTTCAACACGAGTTTTTGTTGGTAAAATAACTGTTACTACATATACGTGCAGGTACAGACCCGCATCTCCGTATCCCTAGACTTGTCAGTAGTTGTTTCTCAAACTACCGGACTCCGAGACATTCCTCATAGGCGTGGCTTGGGGTCCGGTACCGGACCCCTAGCCCCGTAGTCTAGGGGTCGGGTACCGGACTCGGAGACAGTGCCTTTTTAAAATAAGGCTACAGACTATTGGGTCATTAAAAAAAAATAACGAGACAAACCTAACAACTGTAGAATGGACATCCCATGATAGCAAAAGCAAGTTGCGTTCAGACCTGGGGTAATCGTAATCAGTAATTGTAATTATCTGTAATTAAATACAATTTTCAAAGTAATCAAATATAATTGTAATCATGTTTTTTTTCAAATACATGTAATGTAATTGTAATGATTACTGAAAATATTTTAGCTGTAATTATAATTACTTTCAAATACTTTTCAAATACATTTGGCTATTTACTTAGAAAATTTGCCCAACACAAGAAAAAAAATGGTGACTAATGGTAGTATTTTTATTCAGATCTATGAATGAGAAAAAGAACACAGGATAAATAAAACATATTGACTTTTGTGGATAATAAAAGTAGCACACTTTAAAATATTTAGTCAATTTCAGACTTAATATGGCATTTAAGATTAATTTGCATCTTGTCTAAAAATTAAAAACCATTTTTTTTTTTCAAAATTAAAAAATATGCCAATAGACAACTTAACATGGTATAAGGTACATTTTTCTCCCAAAATTCACTCTTAACAGCATTTCTGTTTCTCCTTTTTGCTGGAGGCCTTTAAAGAAATATTGAGAAACAAACTAGTTCTGTTCATTTTGACATGCTTAGCTGATTTCCTATGTAAATTCATAAAATCCAGACCATAAAAAGAAGACTACTCAAAGGTGTTAAATCTTTTGTTATTGAATATAGCTAGCTCATGTGAAAAGGTACTTATGACCTTAAATTGGACAAAGGTTGTTACACAAAAGTACAATTTCTTGTGGAATGGCTAAATAACTGTTTTTCATCCAATAGTGAGTTGCAAGTGTTTATTTCCATCAGATCATTAAATCAATGTGCAATGGCAGCACCTTGAACTCCCCACCTAAAAAGAAACCAAGATCCGATGATTTCTTTGATTTCATGAGTCCAGTGTCTAAACCCCTAAGGAAGCGCAAGATTTCATATCATATCATATATCATATTATCATAATCGGATTTTTGATTAACGTGCAGGTGCAGGGGCATCATCCACATCAGTGGGCCCCTTTCCAGGTAACTGGCTAGCTGCACGCATAGCAGATCTCACACCTGATCTCCAGGTGCTCCTTTCTTGAGGGTCAACTGTGGTGAGCTTCCACTCACGGCAGTCTTTCTCTGTCAGTTTCTTCCATGTTTGCTTGGGCCTCCCTGCCCCCCGCTTGCCGTCAATCTGCATATCATATGCTGTTCTGATTGCACCACTGGAACGCGCCACATGCCCAAACCAGCGAAGCCTTCTCTCTCTCAAAATGAGGTCGAGGTCCTCAAGCTGAAGCTTTGCCAGTAGCTCGCTTGACCTTACCCTGGCCACATCCTCTGGCTTGATACTGCAGATCTGTCTGATCATGGCCCTATCATTGCGTTGCAAGCGCTGCAGGTTTGTCTTGGTAAGTGGCCAAGTTTCACTGGCATGGAGCATGGCGCTCCGCACGCAAGAGCTGTACACATGGCCACGGGTCTTGTAAGAGAGGTGGCGGGATGTGAGAACTGGTAGTAGCTCCCTGAACTTCTTCCAGGCAGTTTTCACACGAGTAGTGACCGCCATTTCACAGCCTCCACCAGCAGAGAGCATGTCACCTAGGTAGCAGAAGGAAGCTACCACCTCAAGCTTATCAGGTCCAACCTGGACTTCACTCTGTGGTCTGCCGTCAATAGGGCGAGCATTTCCCATGCACCGTGCACACCTATAATCAGGATTTGGTGTCAGTCTTTGTAGCCCACTGCATTTCTTATGCACCCAAAGTTTGCAGCCATTGCAGTAGATGCTGTTGTTGCCTACTCCTGTACGACAGACAGCGCATGGGTATTCGCCTGAACTCTGCAAGAGGTCCAGGCCTGTACCACAGATCATGACTTTTGTCTTTCCTGCATTCACCCTCAGTCCCTTCTTCTCCATGGCTTCTTTCCATATCAAGAGCCTCCTGACACATTCCTCTAGGGAGTCAGCAATGATGACAAGATCATCTGCATATAGGTCCTCCCAGGGAACACCAGCCCGAAACTCACGTGACAAGGCCTCCAGCACAATGATGAAGAGCAAGGGACTGAGTACGGATCCCTGATGGACCCCGACCTTCACCTCAAACTCTTTGCTGAAACCCTCGCCAACACGAACCCGGCTTCGTGCATTAGCGTACATTCCCTGGACTAAACGAACAATCCATTCCTCAACGCCTAGCTTTCTCAGGGCCCACCAGATAACCTTCCGAGGGACACGGTCAAATGCTTTCTCTAGGTCCACGAAGGCCATATAAAGCCTCTTGTTCACTGCTAAGTATTTCTCCTGCAGCTGCCGGACCACAAAGATTGCATCTGTAGTGCCTCTTCCTGGGACAAAGCCAAACTGGGAGTCGTCAATAGACACCACCTGTCTTATGAGACCATCGACAATCCTCTCTAGGATCTTCATGGCCTGCTCAGTCAGCTTGAGGCCTCGATAGTTGCCTCTATCCAAAGCATCACCCTTGCCCTTGTAAAGGCAGACAATGAAACTCTCCTCCCAGTCAGTTGGGACCTTGCCATCACGGATAATCGCAGTAGCAAGATCTCGGATCATGGTGGCCCCTGTATCACCTGCTGCCTTGATCATCTCCACCACTATGCCTGATGGACCTGCAGCTTTGCCCGACTTCATCTTTGAGATGGCCTTCTTCACCATGTCAATAGTGATTGGGATAGGCGGGCCTTCTAACGGAGGTTCATTGGACAGGTGATCAGGGTCCCAATCAAATTCAACGTTGAGAAGCCTTTCATAATGTTCAGCCCATGCATTCTGCTTTGCCTCCTCACTCATTGACATTTCCCCAGTGTCATTCTTCACTGGCTTTTCGCCTACAACATCAACATTCTCTTTCCTCATCTGGTTGGCAAGGCGGAAGATATCAGACGACTTGTGGTCAATGCCCTCATAGACCACCTTGTCTGCTTCGTGGCGTGCATGGTGCACCACACGTCTGGAGATGCGCTTGGCAGTGTTATATGATGCTCGTGTGCATTTGCCAGCCTTCCATGCTTTGAAAGCTTGGCGCTTGGCTGTGATGGCATCATCTACTTCCTTATTCCACCACCAAGTTTCACGTCGCCATCGGTGGGGCTTTGTTGTGCCGCACACCTCCTCTGTTGTCTTCAGCAAACCTGTCTTGAGTTTCGCCCAGATTTCCTCAGTAGTAGTAGCCGCTTCAGTTTCCACAGCGGGCACATGTGCCTTGAAGACTTCCTGGAATCGGCTACACGTTTGAGGATCTCTGAGCTTCCACACTTTTGGACGTGGGGTGAATTTGCGCTTAATTTGGGGCGGCATATCAATCATCATGTCGCACACAAGGAGCTGATGCTGCAGAGCAACCTCCTCTCCAGGAATCACCTTCACATCCATAACAAGTTTGCGCAGGCTCTTTCGAAATAACATGAAGTCTATCTGGGTTGCTGTATTACCGGACCTGTATGTGATGAGGTGACTGTCACGTTTCTTGAAACATGTGTTACCGAGGAACAGGTCATATGCTAGTGCATATTCCAGGATCCTCTCACCCTCACTATCAGGGTCTGGCTTGCCATACCCATAGCCTCCATGAACTTCTTTGTAACCGGAGCCTGTACTGCCTACATGGCCATTCCAATCACCACATGGGATGAGGAATTCCGATGCTGGGATCATTGCAGTCACAGCCCTAAGTTGGTCGTAGAATAGATCCTTTACAGAATCACTGAGACCACACTGTGGGGCATAGACAGACAGCAGTAACAGGCGCAGTAAATGAACTTGAAACCCATTTGCAAGTGTCATGCCAAGAAATGGACACTAATCCTCTGGATTACTGGAAAATTAACTATATCAATTACCCTACATGGCAAAGCTTGCAAATAAGCTTCTGTCAACTCCTGCAACATCTGCTCCTGTAGATTGCTTATTCAGCATAGCAGGCAAAGTTTTTAGGCCTGAAAGATGTTCCCTCAAAGATGACACTTTTGAAAAACTTATGATGATTAAATGTAATCATCAAAGTAAATCTGAGTGACAACAAAAGTAGCTGACTGAGCAAAAGGTTGCAGTTGCGTAACAGACAATTTCCATTTTACATACTTTATAAATCTATCTTGCTATGTGGTATTGGTATAGTGAAATAGATCTGTACATATTTGTTTAACTTTAATAAGAACTTGAATAAAATTTAATAGCTAATTATTTTTCAATTACTTAAGAAATAACAGTATAGGACATGGCTTTATACATAACTTCAAAGTCCCTATCCGTCTTTATAATTTTAAATGTGAGTACTATATAGTATTGTAATTTTACATAAAAACTTCAAAAGTAATTAGTAATGTATTTGATTACATTTCTAAAGTAATTGTAATTGTAATCATTACATTTCTACAGGTCCTGTAATTGTAATGTAATTGTAATCATTGAAATGTCAAAGTAATTGTAATGTATTTGAATACTTTTCAAAGTATTTGGCCCCAGGTCTGGTTGCGTTAGAGCTTTGGCTCAGTATACTTTAAAAAAAGTGGCTCACTGAGACAGTTCTTTTGGTCACCCAAAACATATGTAAGTTAAGATTGATGGATAATAAAAAGGCAGGGGCTAGAGATATGGATCCATACCCCTAGCCTAGAATATTCTACCATGTCAGGCTACAGGTACAGAAAAAAGCGTGGGGATAACAACACAACATAAATCCCACCGCTTGTCCCATTGGGGGCCATTTGTAAATTTTGGGGGTCACATAATTTTTTTACTCAAATCACTATGTATTTGTCGTAATAAATTTTATGTTGAACAGTTCAAATGAAATTATTTATTTTAGTCTTGTTTTCATTTGGCCAAAGGCTCTGCCCACAGATAAGAAATACATTTCTCTTTGATCGGGTCCGTAGAAAGACCAAAACGCACCAAAACACCAAAACGCACAGGTATCTACCAAAACGCACTACAATTATTGGATTTTTTATGAACATGTGTATGAGTTTAGGAACGTAACCCTTTTTATGTTGAACATTGATACTGGGGTTGTCTTATTGCGAGTAAGTGTACTCAACTAGTGTCAAAAATTAATGGTATTTAGGACAGATCTTGCAACAACCAGCATATGACACAGCAACATGGCTAGATTCGGTTTGTTCGGCGATTCGTACATCAAGAGGCTACAGAATTTCTGCGACAGCGATCTCCACGTCCACGGCTCTTTGAGATTTGTTCATCGAGGTGGACTACACTTTGACGGCATCGACGAAATGGAGAAGAAACTGACAGCTGCAGCCGAAAAAACAGACATCGTCTTCCTGTCCATTGGCGGGAATGACATCAGCCCCATCTCCAAATCAGAAAAAAATCTATGATGATATCAAATCACTCATAGAAAAGCTCAAAGAGGCTGGTGTACGTTGGTTTTTTATCTCGGAGATCCTGCTGAGGGTCGACTTCAAAAAAAAGTGTTCCCTCTGGTCTAACCAAGTCCAAATTCGAGAGGGACAGGAAGAAAATAAACCTACTTCTAAGCGAGACGTACGGAACCGATGTCATAAAGTTCAAAGACATACATGTACGGCTGCCCAGAGGTTATCACCATGACCTTGTTCACTTGTCAGAACCCACTGATACCAACAAAAACTGTGGCCTTCGGAAATACTTTTTCCGAATCAGATTGGCGTTCTGCAGTGCCTGAGTTAGTCACTCACATAAAAGGTCCTTTTCAGGACCAACAATTTTCAAGAAAGAAACCTCATAATGTTTACTTCAAATAAGCTCGCATAATTATCCCCTAAATTTCTAGAAAGAAACATTTAAGCCTACAACAATTTTAAGCTTGTCTATATCCCTGCCAAATATCCCCCCTCAGTTTTATCCTTTTTATATGCCACACAAGGAAACCTATCAAAATCTTCAATATCCCCCCCTCAATCTTAATCCCCTATTATTATTAAACACCACACTGTGCCATACCCTATATAGAAAAATCCAATAATCATAGTGCCTTTTTGGTAAATACCTGTGCATTTTGGTGTTTTGGTCTTTCTATGGACTGCTCTCTGATCAGGTCCAGCCAATCTAATCACCATCAGCCTGTTAATGTGTGTCTTTTTGTCTGATTGTCACTAGCAAAACATTTTTTATGCTCATCAGTCTCAACGTTTGCAACTGCGTTTTTGAACTGTGACTGGAGTTGCAATTGTTTCAAAGCAGTCAAGTGGGACTTTGAACTTCCATGTCTAGCTAGGGTAGAGGTTCTTTAATTCACACATCCATTTGCGAATGGATTATTTTGGCCCGTATGACAACATGCATGACAAGTCATTTCGCAAAGTTTATCATCCCATCGTAACCACGAGTGAAAGTCTGATCACTTTTCAGAAAACATCCGTGTTTCTTACTTTTGGGCACTGATTCTGCACTAGTGTATGCTTCATCCTGAAACAAATTTTGTTCTGTTTCTTCCCTTGCGGAAGATACGGTTGATTTCCCTTGCGAGGACTCCAAATTTTCTGTAGTGGAAGAAAAGAAAGCCGCCATGTTTTGTAAACAGCTACTGGTTCAATGCGCTGTGTAGTAAATTGCAATGCTAATGCGAAACGAGCGGGAACCAGGCAGCTGATCAATATCGCATGGAAGGCAACAGTTTGAACTCGAAGGCATGTTCAACCCTCTATTGATCGAGATCGGCTAATTGATCAAAATGGACGGAAATTGCGCCCAATGTGGCGCACTGTCCCCAAAAATGTGGGACATTTGAGTTGAAAGTGCGTCAAAAGGCACAATTTTGTGGGCCAGGGAAAACCCTGGGTACGGCTCTGTACCCCTAGCCTACTAGGCAAGAGATACGGATCAGTACCTCTAGCCTCCCTGGCTTGAGGTACGGATCCGTATCCCTAGCCACTGCCTATTTAAAAAGTTGAGCCAGTACTGTTCATGAGACGTTGTTACATGTACTTATCGCTTATACATGTATATGTACAATCAATGAAGGTACAGTTGAGCATGCACACAGTCACCCCAGAGCCTTTACCATTGGCATAGCGCCAATTACGCAGTATACCCATGTGTGTAATAAAAAAAGTAACAATCAAGGGGGTTCACCTTATGTGGTAAAAGTGATTTTCCATACCTTAAGAAACTGCTCTTAAAGAAAAGAATTCACTCCCTCTGGGAGCAAATTCTTTCCTTTAAGAGAAGTTCCCATTTTGAAAAGGGACTTAATTTTAGAGGATCATTGCTTGATACAGTAGTCTCCTTGTGGTGTGTGTACCTTTTCAGCGTTCTAGCTACGCCATTGTTTACCGCTTGCACACACAAAGTAAGGTCATAAAATGAAGGCTCAAGCCAAAATTTAGGCATCTAGCCCCACCAGATTGCTATGCATGTGTGTTTGAAGGGTGACATTACACATATGCAATAAGTGCCAAAAGGCAGAGCGCAGTGGCTCAGTTGGTAGAGGGTTAGACTGGGGATCAAAGGTTGCTAGTTCGAGTATCACCGCCGACAGAGTCACTGTTTTGTGTCCTTATCCACTGCTAATAGTACTGGTTCAACCCAGGAATACCCATCCCACATGACTGAAGTATTGATGACTGGGACATAATGAATCAAACCAAATAAACAAAACTAAAATTAAGTACGAAACTCTTGTGAGCTGGTGCTGGTCCAAATTATCAAAATTAACAGTCTGGCTACAGGGGTAGCGAGTTCAATCCCGGCCCGGTCCCATATTTTGGGTGAGATTGACCATGAAGTAATTTCTACAGTTATTCTCCTCCCTTCCGCTGAATCATTCAAGAAGCGTTGTTGTCAGTTACAAGCGAAAGTATGTGCGCGAAGTACTGGTTAACTGCTTGTTCAAGCTTGCCCAGGAAAAAGTGTGGTAAGGTGAACTGACCATCCCGCCATGCCCATAGCTGTTGATTTGGGAGGTAAAGCAACAAAACAAACAAACGAAACAAAAATTATCACAATTTCACAATCAAACTTATACCTTTTCTGGATCTATGCCACATGATAATATTATATGGAATATTTTCAGACACTGTCAGCTTCCCTATTCGTCTGGACCCTATACTGTGGAATTGTTTGTGTTGTGTTCATCTTGATCAAATTCTTCAACTTTAAACTTCATCACATGTTTGACACGTGTGAAGTGATAGAAGAAGGGACAGATGACAAAACAAGTAAAAAGGATGCCAGCGCTTCAGCTATTGAAATTGGGTAAGTCATTGATCTATACAGTAAATGTTACTTATCTCTTTCGGTTCTCAAATAAAATGTTAGTTTTCAGGGCGTTAATTTTTTTATGGAGACTCATTTTCATTCCGTCACCACACAAACGCAAGCTGTGGTGACAATCAACTACCACGGCCCTGGGTCCACTGCATCACTCACTGCATCGTATTGATGGCAATAGTATGTGTAACGGCAAATTTGCTTCTAAACTGACAGAAAAAGCCGTAATTTTGCGCTATAACTTTTCCCTATTTGACTGTGACTTCTTTCTAATTTTCCTGGAGGGAGAAGTCACTTCTCCCTACTGTCAGGGCCCAGCTTGAAACCCTGTTCATTTAGTCTAAACAACCAGTAAAGTATTATTTCAAGCCTCCAGATATAAGTATGCATACATGTAATCAAAACAAAAAATCTTTTTACTTTTAAACCAAAACATATCATTATGCTGTGGGTACTCAAAAGAAATGTCTCATTATGACGGTCTTTTGAGCGCCCATAACTTGAAGATAAGAAAAAATCATAATTTTACGCACAAAATTTTTGCTAAGCTGGACCAATTTATTAATGTTTCACAAAATAAACAAAAAAAAATCAGCGAAAAATTGTAAATATTTTCTTAGCATATGTTTTGGGTGCTAAAAAGAACCATCTCATTGAGACGGGTCTTTTTAGCACCCACAACATATGTTTTGGTTGAGAAATAAGAAAATTAATTTCTGTTACGCACTCAACTGTTTTTTTCCCAGTACTGGTGAGACTCCTGAAGCGTTCGAGATGAGGACCTTGAATCAGAACAACTGCACAGATAACAACAATCTCCCAATGGAGGCTGATCCCATGTTCTCAGCAGACAACAAGAGTAATCTCCCTTCTAGAACCACTGACAAAGATGGTAGGTACAAACCAATAAGTCTTATGGAATAAGACATTAAAAGTGTCCTGTCCCAGATAAGTATTCCACAGTCTGGCCAATGTTTTCATCACCCACAATATTCAGTCCCTTGAAAAACTGCTACTGAAGCAGTACTGATTGGACAAAAGCATGGGACTAGAGTTTTTACTGTGTTCAGTGTTCTGCCAAGAAATTTCAAAATTGGGGACAATTTCCCACCACCTTTGAAGAAGTGGGGAAATTTCCTAAAATAGTGGGACAAAACACCCGATTCTCGCGAGATAACCCAAGCACCAATCAAAGAATTTGCTTCATTGCATTGGGAATTCCGTAAGAAAAGATCAGTTTATTTTGGGAAGATGACAATTTTGACCAACAAGTTGCAAATTTCAGCGTCAAGCCTGAAATTTGCATGCGTCAGATGAGCCACGAGACAATTTTAGGCTGCCTCAGACTACAAAATAATGTGTCAATGGGGTGGAAAACGCAGCCTTGGCAGAACACTGGTGTTTGATTTTTTGACAGGATATATGTGAATCAGAAAACCAGATACATATTATCATACATTTAGCTGAGAACATTAAGAATTTTTTTTTTAGTTTTACAGCATTTAACCCTTTATGTACTGATGAATTCTTCCTTCTGGTTTGATATAATAAACTTGAGATGGTTCAGTGTGAAAATCAAGTGGCCACAGGTTATCATTTCCAAATAAAATTGTATATATTTCTATGAAGATTGTTTTTTTCTTAACAAACAGCATAGACCCAGATGAAATTCTGCATTGTGGGAAATTTCGCCTGGGTCTTCAGTGTTTGCAAAAGTATGCATTTAGGAGTGACTTGTTCTTCTTTTATGCTTTTAACCCTTAAAGCGCAAAGAAAAAATGTATCTGAAAATGTCTTCTGCTGAAGTTGTCTAATTGCCTTACAATACCGACGAATTGAGTATAGAAGCGAACAGCGTTGACCCAGAACAGACTGCTCCTGGGTCCACACTGTTTGCCATAGAGGCTTCTTAAACATTTCAGCAGTCGAGAAAAGCAGACGACGTTTGTTGGGATTGGCACTTTAAGCGTTAAACACTAATCTGATGATGGTTTGAAGGTGTCACAAAAATTCATAAAATAAATTTTGATGGCACTAGTAAGATATGGCATGTTAACTTGAATTATCATATGAAGTCGTGTCTGAGAGTGAAATAACCTCATGCATTAAAATTAATAAACCACTAATGGTTTACATATAAACATGAAACGTTATGAAATGATGCTCACAGTTTGAAAACTACCAGGTAATCACATAGTGCTCAATACAGCAGACAACAGACATACAGTGATGCCCTGAAGAATTCCTTTTCCCCCAGAAAAATATTCTGTCTCCTTCTGTGGCCAATACCCAGTCCACAGAAGAGTTTAGGGCACTCTTTTTTTAAACAAAAATTCAGCCAAAAGTTTTTTTTGTTTTTTGTTTTATTTTATCAAAATTTCAAAATAAGCACTCCCTGGCGTAATGCTCAAGTATGATTGAAGCCAGTATGATAGATAGATAGATAGATAGATAGATAGATAGATAGATAGATAGATAGATAGATAGATAGATAGATAGATAGATAGATAGATAGATTGATAGAGATAGATAGATAGATAGATAGATAGATAGATAGATAGATAGATAGATACACTACCGCCCGCATATTTGTCCTGCGAATTCGCGTTTTATGTGCGTTTCCAACGCGTTGTACGTGCGTTGAGTTTAAATTGCGTATGAAACGCGAATCAACGTATTTCGAAACTCATGAATATTCATTAGCAGCCCTCCAACGCGTTTCAACGATAAAATATGCGTTTCTTCCTTTAGCCAAACAAATCGTTTTGTTACAACGCAGTGTTGCGTAAACCAATCAAAATTTAGTTGACC
>OZ026525.1:93331207-93443312 GCA_964019695.1 Loripinus fragilis | reverse complement strand
GTAAAAAGTAGTGTTTCTTATTTTTCTGCCCCAAAAAAGCTAAACATTTTGCTGAGTACAGATCAAATGAATATATGAAAAGAGTTTAATCAAATTGGCCCTCATTTGTGATGTCTAATTGTGAGGTTGTCACTTTCCCATTGGTATCCTGGGTCAGGTGTGGTGCTTGATTGTATTGATTCCTGATATTTGCCCTTTTTAGCTCACCAGAGCTGAAGGCTCAGGGTGAGCTTATAGGATGGGAGTCGAGTGGGCGTCCGTCTGTCCACACTTTCAAACATGAATATCTCTGAGATCAGCTGGCTGATCCTAATCAAATTTCATCAGAAGCATCATTGGGGTGGGGGATTGACTCCATTTGGTTTTGGGCCAGATTGGATCAGAACTCTGGTTTCCATGGCAACAGATAGCTCCCATAGGGTTATAATGGGGAAAACCTTGTGACCACTCTAACTCCTTCATTTTTGATTGGTTCTTCTTTATTCTTGCAGGTAACGAGGACAACCATAAAATCTTGGATGGTTTCAAAATTGATCGGAACTCTGGTTTCCATGGCAACAGATAGCTCCCATAGGGTTATAATGGGGAAAACCTTGGGGAAGACCACTCTCTTCATTTTTGATTGGATCTTCTTCATTCTTGCAGGTAACAAGGTCAGCCATGAAAGCTTGGATGGGTTTGAATTTCGGCAAGATTCCATCACTGACTTCGGAGTTAGCTGCCCTTGAGCATGTGAAAAATCAATGAATAGTGTTGTGACCACTCTAGTGCCTTCATTTTTGATTGGATCTTCTTCATTCTTGCAGGCAACAAGGACACCCATAAAATCTCGGATGGGTTCGAAATTGGGCAGTATCAGACAAAGGACTTATGAGTTAGCTGCCCTTGAGCGTTTGGAAAAATCCCCAAAGACTTATAATGGGAGAAATGTTGTGAGCATTCTAGTGCTTTCAATTTTGAATGGATCTTCTTCATTCTTGCATACAATAAGAACAACTATTAAAGCTTGGATGAGTTTGAATTTCGTCAAGATCCCATCACACATTTTGGAGTTAGCTCCCATTGAGCATCTTAAAAATTAATGAATGATGTTGTGACCACTCTAGCTCATTCATTTTTGATTGGACTTCTTCATTCTTGCAGGCAACAAGTAAACCCATAATATCTCGGATGGGTTCGAAATTCAGCAGGATCCGACTTGGGACTTATGAGTTACCTGCCCTTGAGCGTTTGGAAAAATCCATATAGACTTATAATGGGAAAAATGTTGCAACCACTCTAGTGCTTTCAATTTTGAATGGATCTTCTTCATTCTTGCAAACAATAAGGACAACTATTAAAGCTTGGATGAATTTGAATTTCGTCAAGATCCCATCACATAATTTTATTTTGGAGTTAACACCCCTTGAGCATCTTAAAAATTAACAAATAATGTGACCACTCTAGCTCCTTCATTTTTGATTGGATCTTCTTCATTCTTGCAGGCAACAAGTAAACCCATAATATCTCAGATGGGTTCGAAATTCAGCAGGATCTGACCAGGGACTTATGAGCTACCTGCCCTTGAGCGTTTGGAAAAATCCCTATAAACTTGTAATGGGAGAAATGTAGTGACCACTCTAGTGCTTTCAATTTTGAATGGATCTTCTTCATTCTTGCATACAATAAGGACAACTTTTAAAGCTTAGATGAGTTTGAATTTTGTCAAGATCCCATCACCTGATTTGGAGTTAGCTCCCCTTGAGCATCTTAAAAATTGATGGATAATGTTGTGACCTCTAGCGCCTACATTTTTGATTGGATCTTCTTTATTCTTTCATCTTACAAGGACTCTCATAAAAGATTGGATGAGTTTGAAATTCTGCAGGATCCGACCAAGGAATTATGAGTTAGCTGCCCTTGAGCATCTGGAAAAATCCCCATAGACTAATATAGGAAAAACGTTGTGACCACTCTAGTGCTTTCAATTTTGAATTGATCTTATTTATTCTTGCAGATAAGAAGGACAGCTATAACAGCTTGAATGAGTTTGAATTTCGTCAAGATCCCATCACCTATTATGGAGTTAGCTCTCCTTGAACATCTTAAAATTTTTTTGGATAATGTTGTGACCACTCTAGTGCCTTCATTTTTTATCGGATCTTCTTCATTCGTGCAGGTAACAAGGTCAACTATATAAGCTTAGATGGGTTCAAAATTGGGCCAGATCAGACCTGCGACTGAGGAGTTAGCTGCCCTTGAGCGTCTTAAAAATCACCATAGACTTATAATGGGAGAATTGTTGTGACCATTCTAGTGCTTTCATTTTATAATAGATCATATTCATTCTTGCAGATAAGGACAACCATAAAAGCTTGGATGAGTTCGAATTTAGTCAAGATCCCATCACCTTTAATGGAGTTAGCTGCCCTTGAGCATCTTAAAAATTGATTGATAATGTTGTGACCACTCTAGTACCTTCATCTTTTATTGGATTTTCTTCATTCTTTCAGGTAACAAGGACAACCATAAAAGCTTGGATGGGTTTAATTTAAAGTAGAACCAACTTTAGACTGTGGATGTAACTTCCCTTGAGCATCATAAAAAATCTGCATAGACTTACAATGGAAGATCTGTTATGATCACTTTAGCACCTTCATTTTGGAATGGATTTCCTCATTTGTAGGTAACAAGGACTTCCATAAAAGTTTGAATGAATTTGATTTTCCGCCACACCCATCCACCAGCTACAGAGTTAGCTGCCTTTTAGCATCTAAAATAAAACTATATAATGTTATGACCACTCTAGCACCTTCATTTTTCATTTGATTTTCTTCATCCCTGTAGGTTACCAGGACATACATAAAAGTATGGATGAGTTTGAATTTCGGTCAGATCCCATAATTGACTACGAAGTTAGCTGCCCTTGAGTATCTGAAAACTACACTTTCAACAGGTTTCCAATGCAATTTTTATTCAGATCTTTTTAATACTTGCAGATAACTAGTACCACCATAATATCTTATGTTTTTGAATTAATTCCTGGTCACTGTTTCAAGTTCAGAGTTATCTGCCTTTGAGCATAATAAATAATGGTGTCTCCAAACATTATGCTGGCTCCATGGTGAGCGATCGTTGCCCATTGGGCTACTTGTTTTTTTTTACTTTGAATTCAAAATTATCCAAATATCATTGTCTGGATCCAGATCCAGAACAGAGATCCGGAACAGCCTTCTTAGGAAATGGAACAAACTACCAAAGATGGAGGGAGTGCAGTGGCTCAGTGGTAGAGTGCTTGACTGGAGACTGAGGAGCCCCGGGTTGGAGCCTCACCGGTGTCACTGTGTTGTGTCCTTGAGCAAGACACATTAATCCTAGCTTAGTACTGGTTCAACCCAGGAAGACCTGTCCCTTTATAACTGAAAGATTGTTGATTGGACGTAAAGAATTCAATCAAACAAAACAAACTACCAAAGATGGCAGTCTGGATGACACAATCTAGTTACACATCTTGTTTGATCCAATTTTTTGACTATTTAACCATGTATCAGTCAAACAAGCCATATTACCAAATGAAGAATAGATTTCGCCAAAGAAATCGGGAAGATATGAGCTAAAAAATATTCACTGTTGCTTGTATTGGCATGTTTACATGATTGTTTTTGTGTTGACCCAAAGATTTTCTTGCCATTATTTTATTTTCTTATTATTTCTTTAAAATACCATAACCAACCCAAATCCCTCCCAGACCCTGATCTCTATGCTGTTTTTCGAGAAATATTTGGTTTACTAGTTAAGCCCTTCAAGTTGCACTTGTCAATGGAATATACTTACTAGTTCAACACAAATAAGTCTATACGCAAGAAAATGTCAACGGAACATCTAAAAAAATCATGAAAATGTCAACGGATTGGACAATAGTTTTATTTTTGTACAAAAAATCATAAAAGACGAACTGTTTATGTTCGAAATGTATGAAACTTCTTGAACGAAAAGTGAGTAAGTATGGAAAGGAATTCCGTAATCACACACTGCAGACCACCCTACTTCACCGTGAGGAAGAGACACAGAATACCTACAGTCACAAGACATAATAAGGCAATTAAAGTAAAGCAACCAGCGCTCTCTTCCCCAGCGAGAAAATTGAAAAACCAGAAATGACACCAAGTGTTACAAGTACTGCACAACAAAACCAGGACCAATTAAAACCCTACACACAAAACAATGGGAGCAACAATAAACAATGAATCAACAACAACAGAACGCCACCTTAGAAGGGGCAGCAGCTGAAGCCACTGGGGGGGAATTAACTAAAATGGCCAAATCTTCGCCTTTGATTCTGCTGTTGTCAAAACACAAAATTTGTTTAACTTGCATGAAAGCTTACTAACTTTATGTATCATCATGGGGAAACAATCAAATCAATTAACATTCTGTCATGAAACAAAGAAAGGATCTCTCAACTCAGACAATCGGGGCTAAAGACCCCCCCCCCAAGTTGAGCCGCTGTGGGCCCAGCTAAAGACAAACATCGGGCACTGACCCACCAATGAAAGTTTTAAGCCAGGGTCATCATTGAGTCTGGCCTGACCCACCGTTATGCAAAAAGCAACTAAAATCATGTTTACTGTATTTTATTTGTTTATTAATTTTATTGCATTTGACCTGTTAAAGCTGTTGTCATTATCACAGACCAACCCAGGTCTAAACGAGAACACAGACTGACACAAAACAGCAAGAACAAGATATTGCAGAACTCCCGAGGATCTGTGAGAGTGAACATTAATTAGCAAGTAGTAATGGCTGCCATTACTACTTTAGCAGACGGCTAACATATAAAACTAAGTTACAGTAGTATGACCAGGAAAACCACAATCACACAGTGCAGACGAACCTACGCCACTGTGAGGAACCACAGAATACTTATAGTTATCAGGAAGCCAATTAAAGTAAAGCAACCAGCTCTCTTACATTGCAAAACTAGACAAAGTACTGCATAACAAAACGAGGACCAAACACAGAAACCCCACAAACAGTGGGAGCAATTATAAACATTGAATCAACAACAGAACCACCACCTTAGAAGGGACAGCAGCTGAAGCTTGTAAATGGAGCAATGAACCGTTGGGCATTTCAGTATAATAGTATTACCAGTAATGATATAAAACTCCAATATGAATGCATCATTCTCCCAAGCAAAGAATATCTTTCATGGAGCAATGAACCGTCAGGCATATCAGTATAATAGTATTAATGATATAAAAAGTAAGAAAGTGGGCAAAGATCAGAAATCAATACAATCAAGCACCACACCTGACATAGGATACCAATGGGAAAGTGACAACTTCACAATTAGACATCACAAACACAAGCCAAGAGGTCAGCCCTTTCCCAGCAGGTGACCACAAGGCATCAATAAACAGATGCGCACGAAGCATAACAAAAACAAGACAGAAATAACATAAATGATCCACAAAAGAAGCACCGCCCTGGAAAGGTCAGTAAAATGTTTTACTGGGGGCTTAAACCGGTTTAACGGCATGCAAACCTCACCCTTGGTTCAGATGTGGACCGAGACACATAGATGTTTGGTTAGCATGAAAGACCCCTAACTTATCAATGCATCATCTCCTAGAACATATAAATCAAGATATAAAAAGGAGATAAAACAAAGATAAGGAATCGACCATAAATAAAACTGAATATTGGCGCAAAAGAAATCCAACAGGTAAATCCCGGTGGGCCTGACAACAGCCAAAGCATCGAGCCCTACCATCTCATCAATAGATAAGTCTTTAAGTTGGAACAGTCATCACACTGGTCAATGTAAACGCACTGGTGGTTGCTACAACGAGCTGGTGGTTGCATTTTTCAGCACAGGTGGTGGCGTAAAGGGTAAAAAAATCTAAACCTGTTGACTTTATGATTTATTAATAAACTTGCATTTATTTTATTTGTGATGACACCTGGCGCACAGACCACCGGTAACATTGCAGTTTATGGCTCTGTCAAGCAATGGGTGATTTAATTCATGGTTTGGACTGCAAATCCAACAAAGTTCTGGAGTTTTGCTATGACAGGTGCTTATTCTAGTGTAACTGCCTAAATTGAGGGGAATATGCATGTCTAAGCACAGCTGTTATCATATTTACATGTAATAACATCCAAAAAACGATTACCACTTTGTATCTTTTTTCTTGGTAAACTAGCTAACGTTTTGTTGAGGAATTTTATTACAACGCACTGGGAGCATTTTTGACGCATTGATACAACGCACTGATGGTTGCCTAGATGTGCCATGGTTGCTGGTGCAGCCTCACCACAGCATTCGCTGTTCTTATAAACAGTACACAAATCGTTATTTGAGCCAGCACATGATATTTCAGTACCAGGACGAAGACTCAGGTGAGCCTGTGCAAATGTACAGACTCGCCAGAGCCTTCTCTGCATAGAAAAATAGAGAGTAGTAATCGTTTTTGGATGTTATTTCATGGGACTATGATAACATAGCTGCAGCTGTGCTTAGACATGCAGAATTTCCTGAAGTTAGGCAGTCACAATAGAAAAAGGCAACTGTCACTGTCAAACTCCACAACTGTGTCGGATTTGTCGGTCAAACCATGAATTAAAACGCCAATTGCATGGCAGAACCATAAACTGCAATGTTTCTGACGGTTTGTGTGCATTGGGTCATCAAAAGTAAAATAAATGCAAGCTTATAGAGAAATAATACGGTCAATAGGCATAGATTTTGTGGTTTTTGTACACTGATGAAGGCTCAAGCGTGACTCTGCAAATGTGTAGCCTCACCAGAGACGCTCCAAGCTAGCCCTGTTCGCACTTTGAGAGTGTTTCCGCCTATTTTTCAGATTGGCCACAAAACTTTTAATTTAACGAGATTGTGTGTCCGTTATGATACATTACAATAGTTAAGAAGCCTCTATGCGAGCTTAAATTTTTTGTGCTTCAGCAACAGCAGACATTGGGGCGAATATTTGGTACCAGTAAAATGCAATTTTAGCACCCCAGAGATATAGGCTGCTGTCTGTTCTAAGGAGGTGATTCTGTTGTTGCTGATTCGTTGTTGATTGTTACTCCCATTACAGGATTCTGTAATTGTTCTATATTGTGTTACTTTACGTCCATTCTTGTTTTGCAGTCGAGAGAGAGGGCTGGCTGCTTTGCTTAGTTTGTCTTCCTGGTGTCTCGTGATTGTTGTGTGGCTATTCCTCTCAGTGCCATGGGTTTGTCTGCAGTTTGTGATTGTGATACTCACTAACAATTTTTGGGTGTCATTCATGCGAACAGCGATGGCTTTGGCGAGTCTGCACATTTGCTGGATCTAGTCTGAGCCTTCGCCACAGTTCAAAATTTTCATGTGGTGACTCAAATGGCGATTGAATGCCATTTTGTGCGAGCAGCGAAGGATCTGGCGAGTCTGCACATTTGCACAGGCTTATCTTAGCCTTCGTCACTGTACAAAATCTCTTGTGCTGCCTTAAATGGCGATTTGTGTGCTATTAACACCAGCAGCGAATACTCTGGTGAGTCTACATATTTGCGCAGGCAGTCACTGGGCAATGTAATAAATATCAAGGTCTCTTGTGCTGGCAGCAAAGGCTCTTGGGAGTCTGCACGTTTGCACAGGCTCGCCTGAGCATTCTTCACAGTAACGAAACATCATGTGCTGGTTGAAATGGCGATTTTTGTAACGTTTATGTGAACAGCGAATGATGTGGTAAGTCTGCACCAGCAACCACAGGACTTCTGTGCAACCATCAGTGCGTTGTATCAATGTTTTAAAAATGCTCCCAGTGCGTTGTAATAAAATTCCTCAATAAAACATTTGCTAGTTTACCAAAAACAAATACATAGTAGTAATCGTTTTTGGATGTTATTTCATGGGAATATGACAGCAGCTGAGCTTAGACATGCAGGTTTCACTCAATTTAGGCAGTTACACTAGAAAAAAAGCACCTGTCAATGCAAAACTCCAGAACTTTGTTGGATTTGCAGTCCAACCCATGAATTAAATCACCAATTGCTTGACAGAGCCATAAACTGCAATGTTACCGGTGGTCTGTGCGCCAGGTGTCATCACAAATAAAATAAATGCAAGTTTATTAATAAATCATAAAGTCAACAGGTATAGATTTTTTTACCTTTTACGCCACCACCTGTGCTGAAAAATGCAACCACCAGCTCGTTGTAGCAACCACCAGTGCGTTTACATTGACCAGTGTGATGACTGTTCCAACTTAAAGACTTATCTATTGATGAGATGGTAGGGCTTGATGCTTTGGCTGTTGTCAGGCCCACCGGGATTTACCTGTTGGATTTCTTTTGTAGCAGTATTCAGTTTTATTTACGCTCGATTCCATCAGTGCGTTTACATTGACCAGTGTGGTCATAGAGTCTGAAGTCCGACCCACCACTGGGTTGAAAATTCCAATATGAATGCATCATGCTCCCAAGCAAAGAATATCTTTCATGGAGCAATGAATGGTCAGGCATATCAATGATATAAAACTCCAAATTTGAACGCATCATGCTCCCAAGCAAAGAATATCTTTTTCAACAAGATAACGCAACATACCATGACTGCAAGCACACGCACATTCATCAGGGATCAGGGTATTGATCTTCTTGATCAACTATCTAAAAGGAAAATACTAGGTGAGTGTCTTTTGATATCAAGTTTACCAGGCAAGGCTTCGAGAATGCTTGTTGACATGGCGAGGCTTGTCGAGCGATTCAACATGCGTTCTCAAAGCCGAGCCTGGTAAACGTGATATCAAAAGATGCAAACCTGGTATTCTTTTTATCAGTTTACAAGCTTAATCACTGTTCAAACTAGGGATTTTGACGTAATTATCGAGTATTGTGTCGATCCAATGTCATAGACAGAGTCATTCAAAAAGTGCAATGTCATGATGCCCTGATAAAGGCACATGCTGTGAGATAGACCACGTTTATCAGACCAACGTGTAACAATGCAATAATAAGAGCGGTAACTTTTCTGAGCCCCATATTAACATTGTGAAGTGTCACATCAGACGATTGCCGAGTAAAAAGACAGACCTGGAGAAAATCTCAAGGTATTTGGTACAGCTTGAAAAAAGATGACCTGAAAGCCCTATATTTGACTGCCCAATTGAATCAAAGTGAAGAAGAAGGCAAAATCAGGAATCGATACAATCAAGTACCACACCTAGCCCAGGACGCCATATGGGAAAGTGACAAAAACAAAAGAAAATATCACTTACAAGAGAGCCAAGAGGTCAGCCCTTTCTCAGCAGGTGACCACAAGGCTGCAATGAACAGACAAGATAGCATGACAGACAAACACGAAACACAAATAACAAGAAGGAGATCATAAAGTTGGAGCCAAGGTAGTACATTTTGTAGATGACATGCAAAATATATTGTTTTGTTGTTTCATTGCTATAATTGTGCATTAATAAAATTGTAATATACTGTGACAACAGAATTAAAGTAAATGATCAAAATCGCTTTCAAGAAATATTTTTGAAAGCAGCTACATACCAAGGCTCAAGGACTCCAGAGAAGTAGTTTTTTTTTAAGATTTTACCTTACAGTTCGTTGCAGCAATCTTGGTCATGTGATAAAGATCATTGGAACAAGCTTTCATTTGTTAATAATTGAGTTTGATTGGTCTTGTGTTTTCAAATATATTTGAAAATGGTGGATGATGTACAGATGGACCACAGTGTATGCCTCAAAAACAGACGCGCACGAAAGCATAACAAAAACAAGACAGAAATAACATAAAAGATCCACAAAAGAAGTATCATCCTGGAACAGTCAGTAAAAATATCTTACTGGAGGGCTTAAATTGGTTTCATGGCATGCCAACATCACCCTTAGTTCAGATGTGGATCAAGACACATAGTTGTTGGTTTGCATGAAAGACCCCTAACTTATCAATGCATCATCTCCTAGAACATATAAATCAAGATATAAAAAGGAGATAAAGCAAAGATAGGGACTCAACAGTAAATAAAACTGAATATGGGAGCAAAAGAAATCCAACAGGTAAACCTGGTGGGCCTGACAAACAGCCAAAGTATCCGGCCCCTACCACCTCATCAATAGATAAGTCTTTAAGTCGGAACCGTCATAAAGTCTGAAGTCTGACCCCTCGATTCAAACGGTGAGTTGATTTTATGATTTTTGTGAAGTAAGTAGCCACAGTTTCAGGAATAGTAAAATTCGCTTGAAAACTTAGTTTCCTCTTCTCCTATATTAATTGGGGAGGGGTCGTCATCTCATTAGACTGTCATTATAACATTTAAGAGTACAGTGGATCATCAATGACTCGAACTCATCAATGGGCTCAAGCTATACCTAGATAGACAATTCGTTTATAGGTTCATGTGCACTGAATATCTACACACTGTCCATGCTTCTGTCACTAGTTAACCATATACATGCTTGCCAAAGGCTTTAATTTGCTTCACGCACACACAAAGAAGGGGAGTAAATGAAAGCCAGACCAATATTTAGACCTACAAGGTAGCTGTGCACGAACTTATAAAGCATGACTTGTAAGCCAATATGTTGTGGGTACCCACTGGAATGTCTATTTGAGTTGGATCAGAAACACAAAAAGTGTAATCCCATATCAGACTGCTACTTGGGTAGTGGCTAACACTGAGTTTACACTGTTTGAGCAGGCCTTCCTGCCGGAAAATTTTGGATAAATACAGTGAATGTTCTGTAGTTTTATAAATTTCTTCTCCTGGGCCAAAGTCCATAGGTAAGTTTAATTGAAACATTTCATCAGCAGAATCAAAGCGAAAACTCTAGACCAAGATACAAAAGCAGATTGGATGATTTTCTATATCAAAGAGAATAGCTGTGTCAATCTTCCTAAACCTTGTTGCACACAACAGAACTAAGTGCTAACGTCGGGTCAGTTTAGTGCATGGCATATAACATCTTTTTGTGCATTCAAAGATTCAAATGATTCATTAATAGGGTTATAATAAATTTCAAGACTCCGAATACCCGTACAGAATTTGATTCAAAATACCTGCTCAATATAAATTATGTGCTCATAATACCCGTCTAGTACTGCTTGAAAAAACTTTTAGTTTGTGTACAGTGGACAAATAAAGTGTTTTATTCAAATGTTTTACAAGGTATCCTGTACCAGCTCTAGTTTTTACTTAGTATAATCAAGTAGACGTATTGTACAAAGTATTTGAGCGAAAACGTTGAAGATGTTTTCACTCTTTAAAGATGGCCAAGTGAATGCAAAATACGTGAGCAGAGCCATTCAATCGCATGTTTTTGTTAATTATGTTGTACATACCAGTCGATTGTACAAAAATGGAAGCACTAAGAAGGTCTGGACAATTACAGAGCTAAACATGTATTCAACTTGGTCCTATGAGAGAATAATAGCAACTTACATCGACAGAACCTCCAGCGAAGGTATTTCTTATGCCCCTTCTGCCATTTTGTTTTGCTCGAAAAAAAAATTGTACATGGTCAGGGTCCTATAGCGTGTGTATGGTAAAAAAATGGATAAACTGCATTTGTAAAATAGTCCACCAATTCTTTGGTGGTCTGTTCAGTTTCCTAAAAAGGATGTTCCAGATCTCAGTCCAGATAGTGAACATGTTGCCGTCAAGTCAACACAAATACAAGAGTAAATGATCTTTCTTATTGTATATTGATCCCAAGTGGCGGATTGTCGTTGTACAGACTCCCATGCAACATTCAATCCAAATTCTGTACACTTCGGTTATGATGATGATGGTTATGATGATGTTCATGGTGTTGGGTGTGATAATGATAATGGTAATTGTGGTGGGGGTTGTGATGATGATGATGATGATGATGATGATGATGATGATGATGATGATGACGGTGATGATGATGATGATGATGATGATGATGATGATGATGATGATGGTGGTGCTGCTACTGATGATGATGATGATGATGATGATGATGATGATGATGAAACGATGATGATGATGATGATGATGATGATGATGATGATGATGATGATGATGATGATGATATCGTGTTGATGTTTACAATACAATACAATACAAAATTTATTTATAATAGTCGGAGATACAAACAGTATAACATTAGCTATGAATAGCTATTTACCGACTTACAAATTAAGACAAGTTTACATACATACAAGCACAACACATATATAATAAGTTAAGATAGGAGCATGTTAAAACAGCATATTTTACTTACTTTATCACAGCTTTTAAAGTACTTTAAATCTTAAAACAATGATTCGCAAGTCGGTACTTGTGAATCAGTGTTTCAAGTCTAAAGTACTGATAGAATTGTCTTCCATAAAATGTTTTAGTAGAACCAGCTACATTTAAACCTGCAGGTTAAAACAAAGCGTAATTATAAATAAAAATGAAGCATAAAACAAGCATAAAGCATAAAACAAGCATAAACAAGCAAAATTTAAACGTCTGAACAAAACGAACACACACAGGCCTCTCCGCTCCATGAATTAACCTGGTTTTTGAAAACATTGTAACTTGTAATGTCTCTGAAATGTTGTGGGAGGTTGTTCCACATCTTAGCAGCAGTGAAGCGGAAAGACCTAGTGCCGTATCTGCTTGTTCTCACCTGGGGGATTTCTACAGTCTGTGTATACCTAAAAGAATAAGAAAGATTTTTAAAAGTTAACAGATCATTTAAATAGACTGGGGATAAATTGTTTAAAATCTTAAATGCTTCTAATGCAATTGCCCGCAGACGCCTGACCTTTAAGGAAGGTAACTGAGATTTCAAAAGCAACGATTCATAGCTAGAGTCATAATCTCTATATATAAACCGAAGGGCCCTTTCTTGTATTTTCTCCATCTTTTTTGTATTTTTTTCACCACAAAAATGCCAGGTTAGAGGGCAATAATTAAAATTTGACATAATAAAAGAATAATATACATTTAGTTTTCCCAGTTTACATAAGTGACCACCTATTCTCTTTAAAACATTTAACTGACGTGAAGCTTTTTTACATACATTTGAAATATGCTCATCAAAGTCTAGTTTAAAATCAATTGTGATACCAAGTAGCTTTACACTATCTTCACAATTAACAATATTTTCACCAAGATTGAAACAAATATTTTCACTGTGTGTACGCTTGCCCACAGCTATGGCCTGAAACTTACCAGGGTTTGCTTTCATCTGGTTGTCTGCAAACCACTGGATAAGCCTAGTGCTGTCTTCAACAAGTTCATCAATGAGTCTCTTCAAATCTGTGTCAGCGTGTGATACTGTATTATCATCTGCATAATTGTAAAGCTTACAGTTTTTAATGAAATGAAAGATGTCATTGATGAAGATGTTGAAAAGGACTGGTCCCAGAATGGATCCCTGAGGCACACCCTTGAGGATAGATTGAAAATTACTTTTGAAATTTCCAAGTTTGACACATTGTTTTCTATTGGTTAGATAGCTTGCCATCAGTTTTAGGGCATTTTCGGATAGGCCATAAGTTTTAAGTTTCAGCAGAAGCAGGTCATGCGGTAAACAGTCAAATGCTTTCGAAAGGTCCATTAAAATTGCTGCCACATATTTATTTTGATCTAAAGCCTGCTTCCAATCTTCAATTACCCTCAAAAGTGTGCTCTGGCAACCATACTGGGCCCGAAAAGCTGAAAGGAAGATATCAAAATGATGGTTGAAATATTCAGTTAATTGGGAATTTAGTGCTTTTTCATAGAGTTTTGATAAAATAGGTAATATGCTCACCGGACGAAAGTTTTCCTTATCTAAACAGCTGTTTTTCTTATGTAATGGGGCAACTACTGCCTTTTTTGCATCATCTGGAAATTGTGATTTTTTAATTGTCAAGTTTATCATATTAGTGATAGGCTTTACAACTGTAGTTTGGGCTAATTTAAGAATTTTGGTTGAAATACCATCACACCCTGTTGCTTTCTTAAGATTTAATTTATTAATTTGCTTACTAATAAACTCTTCCTTAATGGGTTTGAATTCAAATGATGAGGGCTCTGTGAGATTATCCTTAATTTTCAAAATACTTGGATGATTTTCATTTACAGGTATAGCATTTTGACCTATATTTTTGGCTACATTTACAAAAAAGTGATTAAAAATGCCACAGACTTCTTGCTGATCATTGATTAGTTTATTATCTTCAAATAAAATTGTGTCTTTGTGTACTTGTGTGCCTTTATTTGTTAAAAATGGTTTTACAGTTGGCCAGAAATCTTTTGATTTACAACCCCCCACACACCTTTCAATAAAATATTTATTAATAGATTTCCTTTTGAGTTTTGTAACTAAATTTCTCTGCTGCCTGAATTTTTCCCAATTTTTAGAGTTTCTACAGTTTTGAAATTTGTTAAAAAGCATTCTTTTTTTATAAATGGCCTGCTTAAGAGTTTTATTCATATAAGGGACAGGTTTCGGTAAGATTTTTTTCTTTTTTACAGGTGCATGTTTATTTGTGACTGATAAAATAGCATTTGTAAAAGCTTCATAGGTATCATTTACATCATTATCTTCTGAAAAATTTAACTGTGACAAGTTTCTTTCCATATCCATATTAAAATTTACAACATCAAAATTTCTAAAACTTCTATAAGTACACCACCTAGGCTTTTTAGAAGGTACATCTAACTTCAATGGGAAACAGCAGTCAGTTTTCTCCCTTGACTACTCTCTCAGAACAACTAGGTCCAAATAGTTGGGTCTCCTCGGTTTTTATCCCTGCTTTTATTGCAAATATTGGAAAACATTTTTTCTTGAAATATGGCTCAGAATATTCCAAATCAATTTAAAACATCTTACTTTATAATCTTTTCAACATTTTTACTCAGTTAATGCTTATCAGCATCTCTTAATTGGCACAGCTGTCAAAATAATTACACTTATTTATCACCTAATCACCATTATGACCCTATGATAAAGGCAGAGGATTTCAAATGGTTGGACCGGGTTTATCATTTGTTCCACCTCGGTAGTTACCTGTGTTTATCAGGGGCATTCACTGACTGCTTTTTGCCATTGAAAGGCAATAATATTGTGAACATCACTCAACCCACAGTTAAAATTTAGTGTTTTTCCAATACAATCACTGCTGCATGTTAAAATAACATCTACAAGAGAGGGTTTATTTCCCGAGGTAAAACAGGTAGGTTCCTTAACAGTATTGCTCAGATCAAAAACATCACACACATTATTTAATTTGCTACTTTTAGATTTATCCAGCATGTCAAAATTGAGGTCTCCTAAAAGAATAAAATGTTCATATTTTTCACTTATTCTGTCAAGTCCTAAAGTACAGTCATTTTCAAACACTTCATCGGATAAAGATGGGGGCTTGTATGCACCAAGAAAAAGCCATTTTTCTCCATTTAAATTCACTTCAATGTTTATACCTTCAATGTGTCCGAATTCTAGGTTACATTTCCGCTCCCCGGGTATATCTGACCTCAGAAAGGCTGCCACACCTCCCCCGTTCTGAGTTCGATCAGCTCTCCAAAGGTGATAATTATCAACTGAGAATTGTGCGTCCACAAAAGAGTCATCTAATTTAGTTTCTGCAATAAACAAAAGATCAACTATATTTTGAGTCAGAAGGTCTTTGATAGAGTCAAATTTATATCTCAGACTGTTTATGTTCAAATATGCACACAGGAATCTGTTTGGGAATTTCTTTCTGGTTGTACGTAGCTGGTCGAAAATATCTGGTGTTGGTGAATTAATCTCAATATCCTCATATGAAGGTTCTATTTCACTGTCGTATTCAAAATATGATTCAGAAAAGTGGAAATTTGTACAGTTTTTGCAGGTCCATGGGTTGTCGTCATCAGAGAGAGATGCGTATTCAGTCGGAGAAATACCTTCACATTTAATGTGATGCCATAAGTAACACGCCTCGCATAGAACTGCCCGATGGTTTTTTGCAACAGGTCTGTTGCAAACCCCGCATTGATGATGATGATGATGATGATGATGATGTAAATAGTTGGTCTAAGGGAAACTACCCAAAATCGAAAGTTGTCTTACTAATTTTGGAATTCCCCTGAGTGGTAACCAATCAGAGCATTCGTTACACAAAAGTTCGGGAAATTATTATTTCCGGTCCAGAAAAGAAAAGTTTGATATGGCAATTGCCCGACCTCCGGGGGTCGAATTCGATCATAACTGGCCGGAAAGTTCAGAATGCCTTACTTTAGATTTTGGACCGTTTGAGACAGTTCACAGATGGAAACGCATGCCAGAGTGCGACGAGTTTGTTGGGGCCAGGTTTGTTCACAGGCAGTGTAATTTGGTGGGTGGGGTATTTCACTTTGAGACTTCAGACCCTTCTTTCTGTCAAGTGCAAAACCAATGAACCAATCGTCAATCGTCAAACCAAGAAACAGAGCCGTCGACGCATATTAAAAAGTGGCCCTGCGGAGGAAACCATCGAGTGCCAAAGGAGAGCAAAAGAGGGTGACTACTCCCCCTCTCGTTAGGGGGGGGGGGGGGTTGGGGATCTCCCCCGAGAATTTTTTAGCTCTTCTTTGTTTTAAATGTATTTTTATGCTTTTGTGACAAGATTTCACTAGAAAAGATATTCCTTGGCGCGTGAGAAACCAAATGTTGAACAAAATCGTTTCCAGATTGTCACGATTTTTTTTACTTTTTTCTTCAGCATGTATCATCAATGGCATTATTTCACCTATGTTCCGGCAGGTTTTGGCAAAGTACTTTTAGCACTGAGCCTTGGTGATACTTCAAAGAGTTGTGCTTTTGAAAAGATATACATTAGCGTTTTTTCAATTAGAACACCTGTTACTTTAAGGATGCAGGAGGATGCTTTGTCTTGATTTTGGCTGTGCAACTTTCCCTTGTCGATAGGCATAATCATCCATAATGTAATGGAGCCAGGGCCTACTGTCGAACCATGACGGTTTAACACTTCTCTGATCATGTCTCAAGGCTGATCATGTCTCAAGGCTTAAAGTCGAATGAACGATGCTTACTTGGTATACTTACTTGGTATACTTGGTAATTAAGCTGACACACTACAGGTCAGCTCTCAATTTCTGCTTCATTGAAGCCATAGATTGGTCCTTTACAGTTGTGTCTTGTAGGCTGTTCCATGTGTCGACCACTCGGTTTGAGAAGAAGTTTTTCCTGATGTCTGTGCGGCTGTACTGTTTCATTAATTTTTGAGAATGACCACGTAATTCACGAGCAGGCTGTTTAAAATACATGCTAGCAGGAGTTTTGTACTGATTATGAACAAATTTGTATGTTTCAACACAGTCTGTGAATTTTCTTCTCTTATCAAGTGAGTCTAATTCTATTTCCTTTGAACAAAGTTGGAGACACTTTCTCTGTACCTTTTCTAATTTGTCAATGTCCTGTTTATACCACGGATTCCATACTGGTGACGCATATTCTAGAGCCGGTCTTATAATTGACTGATATAATGTAGTAACTTTCTTTTCAGTAAAGTTTGTAAAACATCGTTTTATCATTCCTATTTTCTGATATGCCTTTTTTGTTATAATATCTATGTGTGTTGCAGGTTTAAGAGTTTTGGATATAGTGACGCCAAGGTCTTTCTGACTATCTACACTTTCCAGGTTAACACCATCTAGAGTATATATATATCTTATAGCCTCGCGTATCCTCAAAACTATACATTTTAAAGCGTTGAAGTTTATTAACCAGATCTTTGACCACGCTGAGAATTCATTCAAGTCATCTTGAAGAATGTCACAATCCCTAATATTCTTTATTTGTCGGTATAATTTGGTGTCATCAGCAAAAAGTTTTGCGGTGGATGATGCTATGTTGGGTAGGTCATTCACAAAGATGAGAAAAAGCAAGGGCCCCAGTATTGAACCCTGGGGTACCCCACTTGTCACTTTTATCCAGTCCGAGACCCCGTTTCTAAGCACAACCCGTTGACGTCTTCCAGTCAAGAATGAAGATAACCATGTAAGTAAGTGTCCTCGAATACCACTGTGGTCCAGTTTTGCCAGCAATCTTTGGTGTGCAACAGTGTCAAACGCCTTTGCAAAGTCAAGATAAATAACATCAGTAGAATCACCTAGGTCGTATGACTGGGTCCAGTCGTTCATACATTCTAGAAGTTGACTGACACATGAACATTTTTGCTGGAATCCATGTTGATGACATGAAATAATGTTATTTTCTTGTACGTGGGTCAATAATTGGTCCTGAACTAAACGTTCTAATAGTTTAACTATTTGGCTGGTCAAAGTCACAGGTCTATAGTTTGAACATAGTTTTCTTGAGCCTTTTTTATGCAAGGGCGTAATGTTACCATCTCTCCATTCCTGTGGTACATAACCGGAAAACACGGAGTGGTTGAAAATATCACATAAAGGCACAGCTAAAGCTGGCACAGTACGAAGTACATTCACATGGATGCCATCTGGGCCACAAGACTTATTGGGTTTTAATTTCACCAGTTTATTCATCACTTGCTCCTCTGTAAATGGACTGAATTGTGTGCTATTTTCACATCTTTCTGTTTTTATTGGCAAAGTCTGGCGCATTGGTGATTCCTCTGTCAAAACCGACGCAAAGAAGTTATTTAAATTTTCTGCTTTTCCTCTATCATCGTAGACCTTCTCACCATTTACATCTAATTGTTCTACTGTTGACGAACTTCTCGTAAATGAACGTGTATAATTGTAGAATTTCTTGGGATTATCTGATATTGAATCCACTAACTTATCCTCATATTCGGCCTTAGCATTATTCAAGTCAGTCTTATATTGCTGCTTTGCTTTTTCATAGATAACTTTATCAGAATGTAAGTTCCTGTTTTTCACTTGTTTCCATGCTTTTCTACGCTTTCGCCTAGCACGTTTCACATCTTTAGAGCGTGTCCATGGTGGATCTAATTTTTGACCTGGTTTAATGAGTTTATGCGGGACATGTTTCTCAAGCAAATCACTGTAAACATCTTTGAAAATATTCCACTTCTCTTCAACGGATTTGTTTTTTAAACGTAAATCCCAGTCCTGGTTAAGAATATCTGCATTAAATGACTCATAATCACCTTTGCTGTATAAATATACTTTCCGTACCTCTTCATTTATTCTTGGTTTAGGTAAACAAATTTCAAAGTTTATGCTATTGTGATCACTACTACTGAAATGTTCTGTCACTAATAAATTCTCAACTAAGTCACTGTTTGTTGTTACCACGAGATCCAGAATATTTTTACCCCTAGTAGGTTCTGCGATCAGTTGTGTAAAAGCATTTTCGGACAATGTATTGATAAATAATGTGTCCAACTCGTGTGGTGAAGAATTATTAACCCAATCAATGTCTCTAAAATTGAAATCTCCTACTAAAATACAGTCACTGTTTCCACACCTGTTTAAAGACTCACAAATAATTTCTAAATTGTGTTGTTTACCCCTCTCTGGTCTGTAAACCACTCCAAAGGTCACACAGTGCTGTGTCGATGGGAAAATATTACACCAAAGTATTTCTGCTTTACACGATAAGCTTTCACAAACCTCAGGCTTCAAATAATCCTTTATCATAAGAAGAACACCTCCTCTTGCCTCTACAGAATAAGTCCCTTCCGGATAAAAATCCAAACTTCGGTCTACACGAAAAGTCTTATATCCGCTTATCTCGAATTCTGAGTTACTTATGCTTTTGTCAAGCCAGGTCTCACAAATTGCCACTATATCCAAGTCTTCACTCAAAGCAGTATCTATAAGATCTGTATATTTATTGTACAAACACTGTGAATTGAAAAATTTCACTTTCAAATTAGAACTGTTATGTAACTGGTTAAAACTATTTACACGCTCTCCGTTTCTTGCAGAATTTATTGATATTCCCCCAGGGGAGGATCCCTCCGCAGATGGAGTCGTCCGCCCCTGATCACCCAGTTTGGGTTCACATTTCTACGACGTTTAAGCTCTTGGCGATTTTTAAAGTCCTGTTCCCTTTGTAGTTTTGTCAGATCAGGAGTAACAAATACCTTGGAAGCGTCAAACTGGTCTGTTTCAATGTCTTTAATACTCTTTGCCTTTCTCAAAACTGCTTTCATGTCACTAACTGAAGACATTACTACCTTAATTGATCTAGTGATGTCAGAGTTTGGATGGGAATTTTTTACCGAGTCGGCGACTTTTAACCTGAATGCCGATTTAATGTTCACGTCAAGTTCCATTAAGTCAAACAATGCCTGTGCTTGCTCAGTAGCAGTCTCTTCCTCAACCTCAGGTATACCTTTAATAATCAAGTTCTTTTCTCTCTTTTTGATCTCATCATGCTCAGTTTTAAGTAAGCTCGTATATGTAAATTCGAAAAGCTACTTTGTCGCTCGACATGTTATTCGATTTAAAATTAGAAGGAAAAAGTCAATTTTAGGGAACTGAAATTTGGGGAATAGAAATTATCTGGGCCTCAACTCTTCGGGGTTTCCGACCATGCAAGACTCAAACCAACCTGCTCAGTTACAGAGATTAGCAAGAAAGCTGAAATTTTGCCTGTAGCAAGTATATCAATTATACTCTCAAGAGAGCGAACAAAAAGGCATTGATCAGACTTATGACATGTGTAGGCTGGTCTGCGTCTTTAATCTTTGAATGCAGATATGTCAGGTTTTCTCTCTCACCCATAAGTATGATAACTGTCATTATAATAATTGCATTGTTTTTCAATGATTTCACACCTTGGCCAGGTCGGTCTATTGATGATACACGCGACGAGGGTTATTGATAATTGCACAGAGGTAAGCACAAAGAAAAAAGAGCCAAAACAAGAAAAAAGGGACACATCTGAAAGCATACTCGGCCAAAAAAGTGGTCCGGCGCTCCCAGACCTGCCGGACCGGCGACGACAGCCTTGAGAAAAGACCTGATCCAGAGGCTGGAAAATATTTAATAGGGTTCGGTACTGGATCCAATCTGATTGAGTCGGTCGGCAAAGGAACTCTTCATGGCATAAGAAACCACTAACAGTTATCTTAGATGCCTCCTAGCGCTGTTAGTTGGAGGTACTAGCTTCAGTCTTTATTGTTGAAAGGTGCCAACTTTCAGCTTAAATATGTCCATATTAAAGAATTTCTCATGTGAACCAAATTAAGGACTTTCAGAAAAAGTTGTTTTCTATAAATAACATAATTCCATAGTTTGTGATTTTCTTTGCTCATTTTTGATTCTTTGTCAATAAAAAAATTCGGAAAATGATTAAATCATGATGATATAAAGCAAGGAGATCCTAGTTTTGTACATCGCATTTGAATCAATATGGCGGCTGTGACGTCGGGGCCCGTCCTTATCAATTATCACTCAAATGGCATTCATGACAACTTCATATACAAAAGGTCGTATATAGAATAAATGGTTAAAGAATATGCCATAAATACCAATTTCTCTTAGGTGGCCATGTTGCTATGCCCCCACCGTTTTCAATGGGGGGGGGGGGCTAAAGGATCACCCTTGTCTGTACTTTCAGTATGTATGTCCCATCCCATCCAGTACAAAGACTTTTTCTCTTATACAATGGCCCAAGGAAGGGAGCAGCTGTGTCACATTGACATTTCTATTTTTATCATTTCAGAAGAAGCAAACATACTGTTGTGGCTTATAAGGAGGCTATCTATGTCTTCGGTGGTGACAATGGGTAAGCAAACATACTGTGGTGGCTTATAAGGAGGCTATCTATGTCTTTGGTGGTGACAATGGGTAAACAAACAAACTGTGGTGGCTTATAAAGAGGCTATCTATGTCTTTGGTGATGACAATGGGTAAGCAAACAAACTTTGGTGGCTTATAAGGGGGCAATCTATGTCTTCAGTGGTTACAATAGGTATGCAAACATACTGTTGTGGCTTATAAGGAGGCTATCTATGTCTTTGGTGGTGACAATGGGCAAGCAAACATACTGTTGTGGCTTATAAAGAGGCTATCTATGTCTTTGATGGTGACAATGGGCAAGCAAACATACTGTTGTGGCTTATTTAGAGGCTATCTATGTCTTTGGTGGTGACAATGGGTAAGCAAACATACTGTTGTGGCTTATAAAGAGGCTATCTATGTCTTTGGTGGTGACAATGGGCAAGCAAACATACTGTTGTGGCTTATTTAGAGGCTATCTATGTCTTTGGTGGTGACAATGGGTAAGCAAACATACTGTGGTGGCTTTAAAAGAGGCTATCTATGTCTTCAGTGGTGACGATGGGTAAGCAAACATACTGTGGTGGCTTATAAAGAGGCTATATATGTCTTTGGTGGTGACAATGGGTAAGCAAACATATTGTGGTGGCTTATAAGGAGGCTATCTATGTCTTCAGTGGTGACAATGGGTAAGCAAACATACTGTTGTGGCTTATAAAGAGGCTATCTATGTCTTCGGTGGTGACAATGGGTAAGCAAACATACTGTGGTGGCTTATAAAGAGGCTATCTATGTCTGGTGGTGAAAATGGGTAAGTAAACATACTGTGGTGGCTTATAAGGAGGCTATCTATGTTTTTTGTGGTGACAATGGGAGAGCTAAATTGGAACACACACTCACATATGAATGCATGTGCACACACACCTTCTTTTAGTCCACCCATCCCTCTCCCCCGAAATGACATAGACTCTTTTCAGGGCTTTACCCAGTAGTTTTGGGAAAAGGCCCCTGGATAAAATTGGGGAAAAATTATCAACATATTATTTCGAAATTGGGGAAAATTATTGTCTGCTTAAAACATAACTATGGGCGAAATTTAACCTCAAAATCAAGTTATTTTAGATTGCTTTATGTCAAATACAAGTGTTTTTAAAAGCATGAAATTCTCTGGTAACTGGACATTCAGTGACTTTCAGAAAAGATCGTAATTCTATTTAGGATTTCACCTCCACAAAACAAAGCACTTTAGTAAGTGGGATATCTTAGCACACTAATGCATTCTGATATAGGTCATCGTTTTTCGTGAGTAATCTCGCACTGTTGCCAAAAAAAATATATTTTTTTTTACTTTTTTTTAATTGGGAAAAATAGACATGGAATTGGGAAAAAAAGGTGACCACTTTCCATTGGAAATTTCGGCCCCCTAGAGAAAGGCAGAAAATCCCCAGCTTTTAAATAAAGTCTGAATTATTTCATGATTGAAAGATACAATATAAATGAGCCAGTGCATGAGATTTCCAACAATGTGCTATGTGCGACCAGCAAAACCTCAGATCAGCCTGCGCATATGTGCAGTCAGATCAGAGTCTTTGCTAGTTGCTTGAGTATTCCATGATAGTCTACTGACTGAACACCGTTTGGAGTTTCTAAGCTTAAAAGGAGGCTGCAGAGGCTCGTCCGAGTCTACACAAGTCAAAATGTATAACATATTCATCAATTTAACTCTTTCCTACCCAGCTGATAACCTGAAACAGATCCAAACAGTTTGACACTCTGATAGTGTTCCTGATTTTTTATCGCACCTGCATATATATCGCACCTGCTTATAACAGGGAGCAATAGTTAGAATTTCTGTCCGTCATT
The DNA here is from genome assembly GCA_964019695.1 of Loripinus fragilis. NCBI lineage: Eukaryota > Metazoa > Mollusca > Bivalvia > Lucinida > Lucinidae > Loripinus > Loripinus fragilis. The sequence continues at coordinate 93,419,808 of OZ026525.1, read as the reverse complement.
CCGTCCATCAACTTCTGAGTTCTGACACAATTAATTTCTCAGTACCTATGATAGCTAGGATTATGAAACCTTGCATAGTAATTGTCCTTGACATGCTCTACAAGCATGCTTCTTGACCCTGTACTCTTGACCTACAATTCACGCTCCATTGATTTTGTCAGAATTTTACGGAGTGAGGTGGAGTAAAATGCTAAAGTGTGTTTCTCAGTACTTATGGTAACTAGGATGATAAAACCTTGCATAGTCATTGACCTTGACTTACTCAGCAAGCACACACATTGACCTGGTACCCTTGACCTACATGTCACACTCCATTGACTTTGTCAGAATTTTACGAAGAGTAAAATACAAAAGGGTGGTATTCTGTACTTATGATAGCTAGGATTATGAAATCTTGCATAGTAATTACACTTGACATACTTTACAAGCACGTGCCTGGACCCGGTACCCTTGACCTACATGTCGCACTCCATTGACTTTGTCAGAATTTTATGTCGAGTAAAATACTTAAGTGTGTCTCTCTGTTCTTATATTAGCTAGATTTAGAAATCTTGCATAGTAATTATCCTTGACATACTCTTTTAGCAATAGCATGCACCTTTTTTCCCTACGTTTCATGCTCCAATGACTTAGAAGTTTTGTGATTATTTTGTCCAATGCAGGTGCGATATTGATGTCCCCAGAGTTCTTGTTTAACTTTAATTTTAAAAAATATCTAGTGACGACAACAAAATGATGAAATATTAATTTACCCAGCATGCAGAGAGTTAAATCTGTTATGGTTCTAATATTTTCATGCAAACATTCGTGAGGGTCTGTACTAGTAACCTAGACTGGCTCCAGTCCTTTAAACAATTTTTCATCAATGTGTCATCATATACTTGTAGCCAGTCTTACTCTGATGGCTCTGTTACAGAGCCATCAGAGTTAGACTGGCTACAAGTATATGATATGACATTTTGATGAAAAATTGTTTTAAGGACTGGAGCCAGTCTACTGGGTACCAAAAGTTGCTGATACCTGATTTCAGAAATCCATAAAGATAGTTTTTGAAAAAGGGGACTATTTCAAAATGCATTGGCTTAAACCTTTAAGATCATATTAACCACTTATCTGGAGGGCTGCCTTCTTTTTCAGAAAGAACATGCTCAATGATCTACTGAGGTTTGATGTGAAAGACAAGTCATGGGGAAGGTTTGTACATTAAATAAGTTTTTTGCGTAAAATTGTGAATATCTTCACACGCATCAGTTTTAACATATTTGTGTTAACAAGCACAGCATAAATTTTAGCTACATAGAGCGAGATTCACAAATTTGTATATGTGGCATTAAAGGTTTTTGTTTTTGGAAAAATCTTTTTTGACAATTAAATATTTACTTTGCATGTCAATATTTACTTTACTTTCCCTTACATTAAAACAACAAATCCCCTCTACCTGCCAGCTTTAAATAAATGTTGGGCTAGCCAACATGTTGCGTAGCGCAGTCGGTAACGTGTCGGGCTACAGATGTGTATCTGACTGCAGATCCAGGGGTCGCGAGTTCGATCCCGGCCCGGTCCTATACTTTCGTGGAGATTGATCATGAAATAATTTCTACGGTCATTCTCCTCCCTTCCGCTGATTCATTCAAGAAGGGTTGTTGTCAGTTACAAGCGAAAGTATGTGCACAAACTACTGGTTAACCGCTTGTTCAAGCTTGCCCAGGAAAAAGTGTGGTTAGGTGAACTGACCGTCCCGCAATGACCATAGCTGTTGACTTGGGACGTAAAGCAAACAAACAAACAAACAAACCAACAAGGTGCAAGGTGACAATTTTACCACTCATACATGCCAACACTTGACTAGGTTGAAGGAAATATCTCTTTTCAGGGCTTTTATGATGGGCTCTCCCCCAGCCCCACGGTACCACCATTCAGCTGTAGTTAATGAGGGCAGTATGTTTGTGTTTGGTAAGTATACAGGGCTTTTTCAAGCAATTTTGGGAAAAGGCCCCTGGCCAAAATTGGGAAAAAATGATCAACTTAACATCAAAATTGGGAGAAATTAACGACATAGAACATAACAAAGATAGCAAAATATATCCTCAAAATCAATTTATTTTAGATTGTATTATGCCAAGCATACCACTTAAACACCAGTGTTTAAGTATCATTCTGATATGGGTCATTGTTTCTCATAAGTAGTAGTGGTCTCTAAGGAAAAGTGAAAAAAACAAACAAAAAAAACCCATTTTTTTTCTTTTACTTTTCTTAATTTAATTGGGAAAAACTGACATGGTAATGGGAAAAAAGGTGGCTATTTTCGATTGGGAATGGGACCAAAATTCGGCCCCTAAAGAAGGGCAGAAAATTTCTCTATTCATTGAATTCTGAAAAATTAGGGCTTAACTCATTCTGTGCAGGGTAAATTTGCATGCTTTTGCTCTGCGGAATTTTTTCAAAATTAAGTTTTTTTTTTCAAAATATTCTTTCAGAGTGTCAAACAGTTTGGATCCAGAATGTCGGCCCTGGTCTGTATCCAAACTCAGGGGACGAAAATATTTCAATATTGTTTTTGTCCTGCAGGACAAGTGCCTTTCAATTTTCACTCCTTCTGCAAACACATGCACTAGTCCCTTACAAGCTTATGCAACAAAGATTATATGGGAGTAATATGTAATATGATTTACAAAGTTCCTTATGATATTTACCCAGTCAGTTTCATAACTGCATTCCATATACTGAAGACAAGATGTAACAGTCAATACTCAGAAAATGCTAGGTTCACCCTTAGATTTTTCACCATCACCCTCCAGTAATTCTTCCCAAAGCACTCATCCTGTAGAATTACTCGTCCCTTTCTCGATTACACTCATACTTACGAGCGGACAAGTGGAATTTTTGTCCCCTGAAACTGTTTGCAAGTTGATCAGCAGATGACAAAAGTTAAAGAGCATTGTTTTTGAAATAATGACTACAGATAAATACATAAGCTACTGTTAAGGTTTATAAATACATAATCCTGATTTCTTATGATTTTTCCTTCCAGTCACGCCCTTGTCGAAACTAATGTTGTGAGAACTTGTGACCCAACCCCTTTGCTCTCTCATCTTCTTATGTTTTAAGAGTTAAAGACTTTCTCAGAACAATTATTGTTATTGCTGCTTCACTACATTGATGTATATTTACATTTTCAAAGCAAGCCTTTAATGAATCTTTAGATTTTTGCAACCATTCATAGCCTCATGAACAACACATAATTTGATTGACAGCTGCCAAGTTAACTTTCCCGTGAAATTCGCTTCTAACATCGAATTCATTCGCCAGATGTGACACTGGTGTTGTGATTGACATCGAGCCACACCTGAGTCGCACATGCAAAACTAGGTTCTTGTTTGCTCCATTGGCTGTCCGTGTTCACACTGGCTGTCCCGCTTTTCCGTTTTACACTCCAACAAAACTGCTAATACGATTAAATATTAAATACAAAATTGCTTTATCTCCTAAATTATAAATAATTTCTATTTATCAGTTATTTGTAATAGAATTTAAATATAAGTAATAAATAAAATTTTTGGAAGGTTCATGGAATCATGAATACTTTGGGTCTCTTGCAAAGTCAATGTGAAGCCCTTAGGACTTTATGATTCCATGAACCTATCGAAAATCGAATTTATTTCTTAAATAAACTATATACAGTGTTGTGCCTAGGTCAAGATTTCTGGGGGACACCAGTGTCCCCCTACCTGAATTTCTGAGGGACATTTGCAAATTCTGGGGGACACACCAATTCCATCTGATTTTTGCCTGTAAAATTGAAAACAGTTTTCCGGAAATTTCTGTTCATTTTTATTTACATTTGAGCTCGATGTCGATAGTTTTGGCTCAAGAAGGGGAGCAGATTACAGTAAAGTAGTTTCTACATTGACGTAGTTTTGAATTCCCCAGCAAATATTCTATTTCTACTTTAAAGTAGCTTTTTCTGGCATTCAGCTGAATAAAATTTGCTTTTTCCGCCATTGTTGACTGGTTGAAAAATCAATATCCAATGCAACATGTATCATCAGAAAATACATGTGCACAGTCTAAATTACTTCCCTTTACTGGGTTACGCTAAATACGGAAACAGGGTTAAAACGTGAATTTTCGAGGGCGCGCTCGTAGGCCCGCACTGGGTGCATTTTTAAGGGACATCAACAGTAAAATCACGGGAATCCCGCAATGCCGCGCTCTAGGCACAACACTGTATATACTTTGATTTTTGTAAGCTATAAACATAATGCTGAATAGATGTATTGTATATATTGCATACAAAAGGGAGCAGTCTGATCAAGATGAAAAAGCATCATTTCAGGACCAAAAAAGGGCTGGGATAAAGGTTAAGATGCTAACTAAGAGTCAGTTTTGTGCTGAGACGATTTCCCCGTGATGTGAAGGAAAGTTAAGAGACAGTAAACTGATGGATAAGAAAATATTTACTATTTGGCACACACATGGGTGAAAGTTTTCAGGATTATTCCTGAATTCAGGATTTTGAGGCTGACTTTCCATAGAAAGTCAGCCTCAAAATGCTGAATTCTGCAGATAATAATAGCTTTTCTGATTAAGTCTCAGTTTATCTAAAGGTAGTTGACAAGTGCGGATCCAGAGGGGGGGACAGGGGGTCCGGACCCCCCCTGGAAAATCACAAGTTATATGGGTTTCTATAGGGAATAAGCTATTTGACCCCCCCTGGAAAAAATTGGACCCCCCCCCCCCCCCCCCCCCCCCCCCCCCCCCCCCCCCCGGAAAATGTTGGACCCCCTCTGGAACCTTGAAAAAATGATAGATTTCTTTGAAATCGACCATTTGACTTCTGTAAAATAAGCTGGGGACTAAAAAAAACAAAAAAAAAACGTCAGAGTTTTTTTTATCAGACTGACCTGGACCCAGGGTTGGCACGATATTACCCGCCCGGGTAAACCCACCCCATAAAACCCGGGTTTACCCGGGTTGGGCAATAAGGTCATATTACCCACTTTGGGCAATATGCGGGTTTTATGAATTTATGGTCTTATAAATTCTAAGTTATCAGTCTTATGGTAGATATAAAAGTGTAGAAATGAATCTACATAGCCATATTTTAATCAGTTTAAATGGTTATAGTGAGAAAGGCATTAAAATATGAGTATCAACAATGATTCAACATTGACATTTAAATATATATTACATGTATTTACAAGATACAGACAAGTCAGTTTTCAACTATATCTGCTTATTATCATCTAGCCTATTATCATGATTATGCCAGTCTACCAATGTCATCTTTTCCCTGAAGAATATCTTGGGCTTCATTAATATAAACGAATCCACACGGAGTCTTATTGCTAGACCATATTGGCAGTAAATTGAAATTTTAAAGCTAAATTTGATTGGGGATGAGCTGTTTTATGCTTAAGCCTGAATAAACTTTATGTATGTATGTATAATTCTATTCCAGAGTGTGAATAAGTTCTCATTTCTAATTTCCCAATACATCTGCATTAAAATATATTCACACTTTTGTTACTTGGACCAGCATGACTGCATTTGACCATAATTTCAATAGCCAAGGATAATTTCAGCCCAAAGGTGTGAATAACAGTCAAAACAATACTACTGTTATTTTTCTAAATTTTGGGATATCCTCAAAGTTTTTTGTAATCATCCTAAAATTTGACCTCAAAGTAATGCCATCAAAAGATGCAGACAGTAATGCAAACAGCTTTAATCCTGATCAGACTGTTTCTCTTTAGACAAGCACTGTATGAACATAAAAACTGTAAGGTAGCAGCTGGTTGTGGGAGTTCATTAAAATAATTTCCCATTATAAAAAGATTGGCTATAACATTAATGTATTGCAACAGACTGCATGCTTGGTAGTCAACCCAATCACGGTTGGCAACTTTGCTTTCCTCTTTAATTGCACGCCGGTGGCTCGGACTTCAGACTCTATGATGGTTCCGACTTAAAGACTTATCTATTGATGAGATGGTAGGGGCCTGATGCTTTGGCTGTTTGTCAGGCCTACCGGGGTTTACCTGTTGGATTTCTTTTGCTCCGGTATTCAGTTTAATTTACTGTTGAGTCCTTATCCTTGCTTTATCTCCTTGTTATATCTTGATTTATATGTTTTAGGAGATGATGCATTGATAAGTTAGGGGTCTTTCATGCAAACCAAATATCTATGTGTCTTGATCCACATCTGAATTAAGGGTGAGGTTGGCGCCGTTAAACCGGTTTAAGCCCTCCAGTAAAATATTTTACTGACCGTTCCAAGGCGGTACTTCTTTTGTGGATCTTTTATGTTTTTGTTCTGTCTTGTGTTTGCTATGTTTTGTGCACGTCTGTTTATATGTGCTTTGTGGTCACCTGCTGGGAAAGGGCTGACCTCTTGGCTCTCGTTTGTGGTGTCTTCTGTGAGTTTGTCACTTTCCCATTGGTATCCTGGGTCAGGTGTGGTACTTGATTGTATCGATTCCTGATCTTTGCACCATTACTTACTTTTATGATTATTTGAGTGATAAACTTTCAGATTTATAAAACCCACATAAAACCCATAAAACCCCAAAAACCCACCCTCATAAAACCCGTAAAACCCACCGGGCTGGGCTTTATGATAAAACCCGGGTTTTATGCCAACCCTGCCTGGACCCCCCCCATTGACCATTTAACTTGGAATTTGTAATATTTTGGAGGCATACAGAAAGTTTTAAATTCTGATTTTCTAAAGTTCTGGATTTTGGAATTTTTGAACTTTCACCCATGCACTCAAAATCTATGCTAATCTGAATGTACTATGGTGTTACGTTTTAACCCTTAATGAGGGGTCGAAACTAATGTTGTGAGAACTTGTGACCCAACCCCGTTGCTGTAAATATTTCGGCAATAAAATATGTTTAAACTAACCCTTAATGCGCCAATCGCAACAAAAGTCGTCTGCTTTTCTCGTCTGCTGAAATGTTTAAGAAGCCTCTATGGCAAACAGTGTGGACCCAGACCAGACTTCTCCTATAGGAGCAGTCTGTTCTGGGTTCAAACTGTTTGCTTCTATACTTAATCCGTCAGTAATGTTATACAATTATTTGCAGCAGATGACTGCAACAGACGATATTTTCAGATGCATTTTTTTCTTGGTGCTTTAAGGGTTAATCTTACATTACAGGTGGTTACACTGGAGACATCCACTCCAACTCTAACCTGACCAATAAGAATGATCTGTTTGAATACAAGTTTGCTACAGGACAGTGGGTACAGTGGAAGTTTGAAGGGCCGTAAGTGATCTTTTCATTCCAAGAATAATGGCCTTGATGTGGGTCCAATCTGTTTTCAAAGGTCATTAGCAGATTGAGATGTCAAAAGTTGCCGCTAGCAAGGAAAGGGTTAAAATAGAATCTTTCCCAGGGGACAAAAATTCCACTCGTCCGCTCGTTATTACGAGAGAAATCTAGAAAGGACAAGCGATTCTACCCGAAGCACTCGTCCTGTAGGATGAGTACTTTGGGAAGAATTACTCGAGGAAGTCATTACTCCCATATATTCTTTATTGCATACACTTAAAGGACAAGTGCATTGGTTTGCAGGACGAGTGAAAATTGTAAGTCACTCATCCTGCAGGACAAGTGCAATATTGAAATATTTTTGTCCCCTGTTTCCTTACATTACATAAATTGTGTGGAATTATGGAAAAAAGTTAATTTACATGGAAAAGCATCAAAGTTTTTACATGCCCTGTAAAAAAGTTTAGGTCTTTTTTTCTGTCATCATACGGAAGAGAGTGGGGGTTCATAACAATATTCTTAGTGGGCCACCTTGACCACCACCTGGCCGGCCGATGATTTATAATTGTCTCGAGATCGAGGGTTGTGGGTTCGAGCCTCACCGGCGTCACAGCATTGTGTCCTTGAGCAAGACACATTAATCCTTGCTTAGTACTGGTTCAACCCAGGTAGACCTGTCTCGACATAACTGAAAAATTGTTGACTGAGATGTAAAGAATCAAACAAACAAACAAATAATTACCAGGGGGCGGGATCTGGATTCCTGATACCCCTCTGGATCCGCACATATTATCGATGAAAATTGATAAGCTTCCTCTATGTATTCTTTATGTGTACGCCATATGTCTAGATAACAAAAATATTTGACCATAAAAAGTTATTGTTTTCTTATCTATTAGTTTTAACATATATTTTAACACTACATTTTTTTTTGTTGAGAAGTTTTTTTTTTAATGATAAACTCTTATCTGGAGATCTGTTTATGTGTTACAGAAGACCTGTGGCGAGAGCGGCTCATGGAGCAGCAGTGTACAATGACAAGTTGTGGATATTTGCTGGCTATGATGGTAATGCCAGGTTAAATGATATGTGGACAATCTCTCTTACCGGATCTAGTGATACAAGGACTTGGGAGGAGGTTAGTACATGCACATTATTATAATAGTAACTTTATAAGTTGTGGATATTTGCCGGCTATGATTGTAATGCCAGGTTAAATGACATGTAGACAATCTCACTCACTGGATCTAGTGATACAAGGACTTGGGAGGAGGTTAGTACATGCACATTATTATAATAGTAACTTTATAAGTTGTGGATATTTGCCGGCTATGATGGTAATGCCAGTGGACAATCTCTCTTACCGGATCTAGTGATACTAGGACTTGGGAGGAGGTTAGTTAATACACATTATTATAATAGTAATTTGGTAAGTTTTGGATCATTGAGGGTCTGGATGGGGTATAATGATTAGTGAATAATGGCCCTTTTTTATAATGAATAGTGAATAATGAGCCAAAAAAATAATGAATAGTGAATAATGAGAGCCTTAAAAAAATAATGAATAATCCTTTTCTTTTTAAATGAATTGAAGAAAAAATTAATGAATAGTGAATAATCAGATTTCTTTACCACCTTTCTTACTTATAATGAATAATTGGTCTTATTTTAATGAATAACCCAAAATTTTAATGAGATGAATAATGGGTTAAATTTTTAATGAATAGTGAATACCAGACCCCCCCCCCCATCCAGACCCTCATAATTGCCAGATATGATGGTAATAATGTTAAATGCCAGATTAAATGACATGTGGGCAATCTCACTCACCGGATCTAGTGATACTAGGACTTGTGAAAAGGTTAGCACATACACATTATTATAATAGTAACTCGGTAAGTTGTGGATATTTGCCGGCTAAGTTACTTTACGTAACATCACCTGAAAACGGGTAACTGACGTTAACCTTGTTTTAAAGGATAGTGATTTGGAATCAGAAAACCTAATTGATCCAGCATTCTGTATCAGATGGCCAAAAAACAGACAGTCGAAGGAAAAATGAATATAACAAGATTGAAAAAAAACAAACAAAAAAACAACAGCAAAAACAACAACAGACAGTTCAAAAGATAGGTATATAATAAAATCTACTTAAATCTATCTAAAGTCCTACTGTTTTTTCAGGTTAAACAGACGGGTGATATACCTCCAACATGTTGTAATTTTGCTCTAGCCGTAGCTAGGGACTCCATGTATGTGTTCTCTGGTCAGAGTGGGGCCAAAATAACCAACAATCTCTACAAGTTTAATTTTAATGATAAAATGTAAGTAAAGTGTGAACTTTCTGTTTTAACTCTTTGCATACTGGGTTAGTTTTTCATGCTCTTTTGTCATACGTCATATTTTTTTTTTCAAAATCAACTTTTTAAAAAAAAATCTTTCAGGAATATCATCAGAGTGTCAAACAGTTTCGATCCAGATCAAAGTAAGAAAGAGGGCAAAAATCAGAAATCGATGCAATCAAGAACCACACCTGACCTAGGATACCAATGGGAAAGTAACAAACTCACAATTAGACATCACAAACAAGAGCCAAGAGGTCAGCCCTTTTCCAGCAGGTGACCACAAGGCAACAGTAAACAGACGCGCACAAAATCATAACAAACACACTACAGAAATAACATGAAAGAACCATAAAAGAAGTACCACCTTGTAACGGTCAGTAAAAATATTTTACTGGAGGGCTAAAACTGGTTTAACGGCGCCAACCTCACCCATAGTTCAGATGTGGATCAAGACACTTAGATGTTTGGTTTGCATGAAAGACCCCTAACTTATCAATGCATCATCTCCTAGAACATATAAATCAAGATATAAAAGCCCGATTTTTGTTTGCCTGATCTCGGTCCAAACTGCAATGGTTGTCAGCAGTTTGATGGACTCTTCTGTCCAGTTTAATGCAAACAATTATGGATGGTCCATTAATAATTTGGATGAGTCACAGTATAGAATTTACTAGTGTGACGCCTAGTAATCAAAACCATAAATTATTATACCCCCCGCAAACTTTGTTTGTGGTGGGTATACTGTTTTCACGTTGTCCGTCTGTCCGTCCGTCCGTTCGTGTGTCCGTCCGTAACGTTTTGTTTCCTTAATAACTTGAAGAGTCATTGCTGGATTTTCACCAAATCTTGCAAACATGTTCATATATGCAAGACAAATACTTTAGACAAAAAAGTTAGGGCTAGGGGCCAATTCTATTAGAGTTATTTCTCTTTGTAGTTCTAAATGGCTTTTAAAATAGGGTTTTATGCTTATGCTATTATAGGCCATACACGGGCAGATCAACTCCTACCTAGGGTTGACTATTGTGGCCAAATATGACTATTGAGATAGTATTGACATTGGAGGAAGTACCATTGCGATACTATTACTATTGTGGACTACCATTGCAATACTATTGCGATACTATTGTCTGAAACATTTATGCTTGTTTGAAGGAGAAAATTAAGAATACCGTAGGACTTTTCTGTGTGTATGGGTACCGATTTTCGTATGGAAACAACAGAAAAATTTCAGCATAGTGTTGAAGTTCACTTATCCTGCTGAAATGACTGGGATGCAACATCATATACATCCTATTGCCATTTAACTTTTTTTTTGTGTCCAACCAAACAATTCTAAAGTGAAAATCCCTATGTCTAAAAACTATTGAAACTATTGCGATAGTGAAAAGACTATTGCCGATACTATTGACACTGCCACTTACCTATCGATGCAGTAACATTGCCAAGGTTACTATTGCGATATATCGATAGTCTGATGTATTGTTACATCCATACTCCTACCACAGCTTTTGATGGAACAATTTGATACTTTTCCTATCCAATGTAGACACATTGAACATATGCATGAAGAAGTTTTTGTTAAAAAATTTTTTTTTGACAAAATGACAGCAGTGAGAACTTAGACAATTTTTCCCTAATAAGGTGTTTTTATATGCATAGATGGTGCCTTCATGGGCCGATTAACTACTACTACTACAACTTTTGATTGAACAATTTGATACTTTGCCTATACAATGTTGACATATTGAACATATGCATGAAGAAGTTTGGTTAAGAAAAAATATTTTTTGACAAAATGACAGCTGTGAGAACTTAGACAATTTTTCCCTAATAAGGGTTTTGTATATGCATAGATGGTGCCTTCATAGGCTGATCAACTCCTACTACAGCTTTTGATGGAACAATTTGATACTTTGCCTGTACAATGTAGACACATTGAACATATGCATGAAGGAGTTTGATTCAGAAAAAAAAATTTTTTGACAAAATGACAGCAGTGAGAACTTAGACAATTTTTACCTAATAAGGCTTTTGTATATGCCTTCATGGGCCAATCAACTCCTACCACAGCACAGCTTTTATTGGAGCAATTTGATACTTTGCCTATACAATGTAGACACATTGAACATATGCATGAAGTAGTTTGGCTTAGAAAAAATATTTTTTGACAAAATGACAGCTGTGAGAACTTAGACAATTATTCCCTTATATGGCTTTTGTATATGCATTGATAGTGCCATTATGGGCCCATCAACTCCTATCACAGCTTTTGATGAAGCAATTTGATACTTTGTAGATACAATGTAGACACATTGAACATATGCATGAAGGAGTTTATAATTTTTGTTGAACTTAGACAATTATTCCCTTATATGGCTTTTGTATATGCATTGATAGTGCCATTATGGGCCCGATCAACTCCTACCACAGCTTTTGATGGAGCAATTTGATACTTTGCCGATACAATGTAGACACTTTGAACATATGCATGAAGGAGTTTATAATTTTTGTTTGCACAGATTCTACTGAAATCTTCTTTTCAAAACTAAGGTCTGCTGGTTTGAACAATAACTTGCAAAGTTTTTTCACTGACTCTTACTGTGCGGGGGGTATCTAATAAGCATTGCTTATTGACTTTTTTCATTAGTATCTTGGACTGCAATCAAAATATTTATAGAATTTTCTTTTATTTTCCATAAGTCTAAATGTAGCCCCAGGCAAAAGATTTTTTCCAGAACTGTTATCTTATTTTATTACAAAATAGATGCTGTGGGTACCAGGCATCCAGATAAGAGTGCGCATTTGAAAATTCATAGTTCCCACTCAACCAATAGTTTCCTCCCCTTGAAAAAATGCATAAATCAATGCAACTGTCACGGCACAAGGATGCAGCAGTTTTTAGAAAAATAGGTATATCTATTTTTTGCCTATTTGTCTTAATGATTTTTGACCTTCAAGATGGCTGACCTATATTCCAAAGGGTAGTAACTATCGGTTGAGTGAGAACTATCAATTAATTTTCTTATTTATCAACCAAAACATATGTGTTTTTGGTACTCAAAAGAACTGTCTCAATGAGACGGTTCTTTTGAGTTTAAACTGATGGTTAAGAAAACAATGAAAATGTTTTCTTAACTGGACCTATAGGGTACTTAGTCCCTACAGTATATATGTTTATGAAAAAGGTAAGTTATACCGTAAATTTTGATAGTAAAGGGTTTCCTGTATAGTACTATGTCTATAGCCATATGTTCCTGTTGTGATATTTGGGTCTGAAACCTGACACTAGAATTTGCAAATTTAAATTTAAGAAATAGATCAGCTCTAGCAGTGAGTTGCTGTATAATAATTGAGTGTTTGGATGTCAGTTGTAAAGAAGATCAAATCACGAGCGCACAGCGCAAGTGATTTATCTTTGTACAACTGATCGACAAACAGTGAATTATTACTCTGACAACAATTCACTCGCTAGAGCTGATCTATTTCAATTCTAACACACAATAAACAACGAAAACACATTCGAAGTCTTCAGCTTCTTCCAACTTTCCACCATTGCACTGAAGAACTCCCGCTAATACTTAGACTACGTCCCATTCGTTTACATCTATTTGTAACGTCTTTCAAGCGTAAAACGACATTACACTGTCTGACGCCATAAATGACATCATTTTCCAGCAGCAAATGACGTCAGCTAGCATGCAAATTCCTCGCGCTTTCAAAACTGTGAATTATTGTTTGATATATCACACTTTTTTAGCATTGGCTGTATAGGCAAGGTGTGTTAGAATATTCAATATTCATGACCCTGAAGTGAAAATCTATTTATTTTTTATAAATTTCTTTTCTAACAAGGTGGAGTAGAATCTCAACGGAGCATATATTACAAGGTGCCCCACCCCCTCCAGAGAAGAGATATGGACACACAATGGTCTCATTTGACAGACATCTATATGTGTTTGGTGGAGCAACAGGACAGACACTGCCCAATGAGTTACACAGGTACTAGACACTGATTTCTATCAATTAGGGGATAACTGTATTCAAAATTTTCATTTGGGGAGGTATAAGATATAAGGTCGGAAATTTTACAGCTACGCGCGAGCGGAGCCGTAAAACCTGATTTGGGAACGTATATCTGACGATATACCTCCCCAAATGAAAATTTTGAATATGGTTATTCCCATTCTAATGCACTTGGGCAGTTATGTTTCGATTTGTAGTGCTGCAAGCCGCTAAAAGCGGTACGCCATCCAACGAAAGGTGACATAATTAATGACTTCAAACAATTTCCGACAGTATATCGCAGGATATACTGTAGCAAATTTTGACGTTATCTAATCAGACGTCGCGTTACAAAATCAAGTGCATTAGAATATCTTTTTTTTTGCAAAAATTATTATTATCTGAACAGCAAACAGGCACAGTGTTTGTGTATGCCATTTTTGCAAGAAACTAATGTTTGCAATTTCAGAACAGGCACAAGACACTGATTTCTATAGATATCAGGGCTGTTTAAATATGAATGCAAGTAGCTTCATAACTTTCTTCACATAAACGCTACGACAAAATGGTAAACGTTTCCATAAAGGACTGTATGTCATCTTTAAACTGGCACCAGACCTGAAGAAGCATACAGTATACGTATCGAGTTATAGCCCTTTGAATAAGGGTCACTTTAGTATACTAACAAACTCAATGCTTTAACATATACCAGAGGGAGCGCAGTGGCTCAGTGATAGAGTGCTTGACTCGAGACCGAAGGGCCGCGGGTTCGAGCCTCACCGCCGTCACTGCGTTGTGTCCTTGAGCAAGAACATAAATCCTAGCTTAGTACTGGTTCAACCCAGGAAGACCCGTCCCTTTATAACTGAAAGATTGTTGATGGGACGTAAAGAATCAAATCAAACAAACAAAATTAACATATACCCGTGATCTAGACGAGCGTACAATTCTTCGATAAACAGGTGAAATTTCTTGATTTTTTTCAGGAAGTATCACCATAGTCTTATATAATGATTCTATGAAGGTTGGGAAAATCCGACATGCTTTTGTTAAATTACATGAACCGTTTTCACTAAAGTCTCCTTATGTTTGCAAATAAATGGTAAACAAAATACCACCTTGCAGTTTTCAGTTAAACTTATCTCTAATAAAATGCACAAAGCAACATTTAAACTAACTTTAACTCAAAGACAATACATTGATGGCTCATGCTAAGTTGTTGCTACAAATTATTAATGGATGGTGGGTATTTTTTAAACGCCGAAAAGCATTTTTATTAAGTCAAAAATGCCTAAAGTGAAGGGATTATAGAATTTATACTTAATTTTGTTTTCATAATAGTGCGACTTTATTCCAAATTTGAACGTAAACTATAAGTTTGACCACTATAGGCGTTATTTACAATAACATTACACACCTGGTCTTGAAGACTAGAGAGATTGAATATATTTGAATTAATGTTAACACGTAATTAAGAAACAGAAAAATGCTTGAAAAATTATATAAAATACAATAACTCTGTAAATAGAGGATGGCACGTTTTGAAAATTCCCTCATGACATATTTAGCATGTTTTCAGCAAAATGCAAAGAAAAAGACACAGCGATGTTCATTATTGCATTACCAGTAGATAACTCAAAGTGACGTTTATCATAAAATTAATGACGTCACAAGCGTGCCTGTTAACTTGAGATAGAAACAGGATTACATTAAGTTTTTTCCTACAAGCGACTTTAGGATTGTTATTTTAACTTGCATCTAAAATTTGGTGTCATTTTGTCTCAAACCTACAAAGATATGGCACTATATCCGCACATGCATCAAAACGTGTGTTGCAATTTGCTTCAGAAAAACTTCAGTATATTGGAGCGGCTTTGATATAAAGGTCTGTAACTCCAGAAAAATAGTAAGTGCTTCTTTATGTTTGGTGCCATTTTAAAGGCGACGAATAGTTCTTTCAAGAAAGGTATGACATTTGGTCGTAGCATATATGTGAAGAAAGTTATGAAGCTACTTATATTCATATTTGAACAGCCCTAGTATCTTTTTTTCTAGTCAAAATAGCAAACTGGGGAAACCCTTGGTCTGCACTGTTTGTCTAGGCCTTTTTTGCAGGCTGCTAGTGTTCACAATTTTAGAACATTTATAGTAGATGCTGATTTCTAGAGATATCTTTTTGGCAAGGGAGACAAACTGTGCAACAATCTGCTGGTATTGTCGTTTAGAGAGTTTTTCTCAGTGCTTTTAAACTATGCAAGTCTTCAGATAGCCTGAGCCTTTGCTGCTTGTATATGCGGTAAGTACCAAAATCACATGTCTAGTTCTGCAAACAAGTCTGTCTGTGTTTAACATCCCTTATGGGTAAGGGACCACAGCTTTTAAGTCTCATCCGACAGACTGAAGAAGCTGGCGCTCGAACCCACAACCCCTGGTTTACAAGGTGAATGGTTTATCCACTACCATCACATCAGTTCTTGCAAATAAATCTGCAATGATTAAATTGAAGTTGAAGGGCCACAAAAAAAAACAACAACTTTACTAATAAAACCCTTGTCCTGCTGAATCAGGATATATCTTCTTTGGAAACAGTGTGGATCTGATGAAGCCATCCCATCAGGATCTGCAATGTTTACCATGCATTGTATGAATTGAAATTGAACTGACTGGAAACTAGAAGTGAATGTGCCATATTAATTTATTCAGAAGGGCGAGTCAAATCAAACCTAATTGAAGATTCTATCCATGTGTGTCTAATAAGTATCCAAGAGGGAAGTCAGTAGTTACACACCGGGTAGGCGGCAATCAAAAACGCTCGTAACAATCGACAAATGCGGATAAAAATCGCTAGAAACAGTGTTTTTGATTGCCATTTGTCACCTTTTCTGTATTTCTTATCTTTCAGTTTTGATCTTGACTCTGAGACATGGGCTACAATAGAACCATCCCCTGATAGTATGGTGAGTTATTTTTAGAAAGTGGTTATTTATACGTTTTGTTTCCTTAATATCTTGAAGAGTCATTGTTGGATTTTCATCAATCCTTGCAAACATGTTTATATATGCAAGACAAATACTTTAGACAAAAAAGTAAGGGCTAGGGGCCAGTTCTATTTCATCAATCCTTGCAAACATGTTTATATATGCAAGACAAATACTTTAGACAAAAAAGTAAGGGCTAGGGGCCAGTTCTATTTCATCAATCCTTGCAAACATGTTTATATATGCAAGACAAATACTTAAGACAAAAAAGTAAGGGCTAGGGGCCAGTTCTATTAGAGTTATTTCCCTTTGTAGTTCCAAATGGCTTTTAATATAGGGTTCTATGCTTATGCTATTATAGGCAATACACGGGCCGATCAACTCCTACCACAGCTTTTGATGGAACAATTTGATACTTTTCCTATTCAAATTAGACACATTGAATATATGCATGAAGGAGTTTGGTTCAAAAAAAATAATTTTTGACAAAATGACAGCTGTGAGAACTTAGACAATTTTTCCCTAATAGGGCTTTTGTATATGCATAGATGGTGCCTTCAAGGGCCGATCAACTCCTACCACAGCTTTTGATGGAGCAATTTGATACTTTGCCTATACAATGTAGACACATTGGACATATGCATGAAGGAGTTTGGTTCAGAAAAATAATTTTGACAAAATGACAGCAGTGAGAACTTGGGCAATTTTTCCCTAATAGGGTGTTTGTATATGCATAGATGGTGCCTTCATGGGCCGATCAACTCCTACCACAGCTTTTGATGGAGCAATTTGATTCTTTGCCTATACAAAGTAGACACATTGAACATATGCATGAAGGAGTCTGGTTGAAAAAAAAAATACAATTTTTGACAAAATGACAGCTATGAGAACTTCGACAATTATTCCCTTATATGGCTTTTGTATATGCATAGATAGTGCCTTTATGGGCCGATCAAATCCTACCACAGCTTTTGATAGAGCAATTTGTTACTTTGCCGATACAATGTACACACATTGAACTTTTGTTTGTACAGATTCTACTAAAATCTTCTTTTCAAAACTAAGGTCTGCTGGTCTGAACTATAACTTGCCAAGTTTTTTCACTGACTCTTACTGTGCGGGGGCTATCTAATAACCATTGCTTATTGACTTTTTATCTCACCTGAGCCAAAGGCTCTGAGATGAGCTAATAGTCATCCATCGTCCTTCCGTCAACATTTTCAAACATCTTCTCCTCTGAAACTACTAGGCCAATTGAACTCAAATTTCATATGGAGACTCCTTAGGATGGGGAAACGAAAGTTTGTTCAAATGGTCCTGGTCACATGACCAAGATGGCCGCCACACCCATATATGGTAAAACCCCTTTAAAAATCTTCTTCCAGAACCAGAAGGCCGATGACCTTGGGACTTAGTATGTAGCATTGGGGATGTGGGGCCTACCAAGTTTGTTCAAATGATGATCCTAGGTTGACCTTGACCTACCTAATCACTACCTAAATCACTAGATATGTCTAACCTAATGAGACAATGGCTATAAATAAGTTCCAAAGGTCAAGGTTGACCTTTGACCTTTCACTTGAGGTCACTCATATTGGATTCCCATCAATATATTTAAACACAGTTTTCTCAGAAACCATTAGGCCAATCAAACTCAAATTTCATATGAAGACTCCTTTTGATAATGTAGCCACAATATATACAAATTGTTCTGGTCACATGCCCAAAATGGCCAACATGCCCATATATGGTAAAAACCCTTTAAAAATCTTCTTCTCAAGAACCAGATAGTTGATGACCTTAGGATTTGGTATGTAACATTTGGGATGTGGGGCCTACCAAGTTTGTTCTAATGATGTTATTAGGTTGACCTTTACCTACTTAACATCAAGGTCAAATTTGCTTCCTAATGCATTTAAATTGGTAATTTTTTGAAATGTTGATTTTTTGAATACTGTTGAAGCCAAAGTCATTATTTTCACGTGATACATTAAACCTAATGAGACAATGGCTATAAATAAGTTCAAAAGGTCAAGGTTGACCTTTCAGCCAAGGTTGCTCATATTGGAGTCCCATAAATATATTAAAACGTAGTTTTCTCAGAAACCACTAGGCCTAATGAACTCAAATTTTATATGGCGACTCCTTAAGTTGAGGGGAGTAAGTTTATAACAAATGAAAATGGTCACATGACCAAGATGGCGGCCATGCCCATATAAAGTCAAGCCCTTTTAAATATCTTCTTCTCTGGAACCAAAAGGCCAATGGCTTTGGGACTTGGTATGTAGCGTTGGGGATTTGGGCCCTACTAGACCAGGTTTGCACAGATGATGAATCTGGGTTGACCTTGACCATTATTACGGCAAGGCCATGTTTGATTCGTAATGTATAATTCATTTTTCTATAACTGTTTCAGCGGAAATCATAATACTTGAGAGAATTGTTAACCGAATGAGACACTGGTTTTATATAAGCGCCAAAGGTCAAGCTGACCTATGACCTTTCATCCACGGCCACTCACTTTGGACTGCCACATACATATCTAAACATCATTTTTCCCCACAATCACTGGGCTGTTTGAACTCAAATTTCATATGGAGTATTTAGTAGATATAAATATGATACTTGACCAAAATGACCACAATGCCCATATAGGGCAAACCAAAATATGTTTGAATAATAAGCCTTAGTTGATTGTGACCTATTTTAACATTATTAAGGAGATCAGGTGAGCGCTTCAGGACCTTCAGGTCCTCTAGTTTCATTTTTACTCCCCCAAGCCTCCAGATAAGAGTACAAAAGCGAAAATTATTATTTTTATTTCTCAACCAAAACATGTTGTTGGGACGTATACCAAAAACAATATGTCCCCCCTCCCTTTGGTTGGGGGGACATGTTGCATGTCGTTCCTGATCTGGGTCTAAACAGTTTGCAAAGATTACCAGCAGATGACAAAAGTCACTCAGGACTTGAGTTAAGAGTGCATACCAAAAAGATAATTTTCTTATTTCTCAACCTAGACATATGTTTTGGGTACTCAAAAGAACGGTCTCAATGAGACTGTTCTTTTGAGCACCCAAAACATATGTTAAAACTGATGGGTAAGAAAATATTTACAATTTTACGCTAAAAATGTTAGTTTATCTAAACCTATGGTCACTAATAGCAAAGAAAGAATTAACCCTTTCTGTACTGATGTCATTTTATACATAGGGAGGACCTAAATGAGTACCCATGTATCATTGAATTTAGATCCAAGGGTCGCGTGTTCGATCCTGGCTCGGTCCCATACTTTCGTGGAGAGTGATCATGAAATAATTTCTACTGCCATTCTCCTTCCTTCCGCTGATTCTAGAAGGGTTGTTGTCAGTGAAAGTATGTGCACGAAGTACTGGTTAAATGCTTGTTCAAGCTTGCCCAGGAAAAAAGTGTATTTAGGTGAACTGATCATTCCGACATGATCATAGCTGTTGACTTGGATGTTAAGAACCAAACAGAACATTTATTGAATTTATTACACATATTGAGAGAAGGTGATATAATTGGAGGAGGGCTGAGCATTTCATCGCTTTATCAACTCAATTATACAAGAGCACAAATTTATGCGTTTTTGGCTCACAAAGCCAGGACTTAAGTTAAGAGTGCGTAACAAAACTTTTATTTTCTCATTTCTCAACCTAAACATATGTTGTGGGTACTCAAAAGAACCGTCTCATTGAGCGCCCAAAACATGTTAAAAATGATGGGTAAGAAAATATTTGCAATTTTACGCTGAAATTTTTTGTTTATCTAAACCTGTAAAAGCTCAAGATTTTGCCATAGATTTTGCCATACAAATGTGACATTGTTATGACCATCAATACAGAATATTACTATATAACTGTGCCGCGACATGTGATTTCCAACAATGTGGTATTTTGACAAGTGTAGACTCAGATCAGCCTCTGCAGCCTCCTTTTAAGCTTAGAAACTCCAAATGATGTTCAGTCGGTAGCTTAACACTCTTAGAATATTCAAGCAACCAGCAAAGGCTCTGATCAGACTGTGCATATGCGCAGGCTGATCTGCGCCTTTGCTTGTTGCACATACCATATTGATGGAAATCTCATTTCGTGGTTCAATTATGTAAACTACCAGGGGTTTATTGAGTTTAATACATGTTGTGATATCGCTCCAAGACCTGACGTTATGTGATATAATACGGATAATCTACCGTACATATTAAGCTCTTTAACGCTTTGCATGCTGGGATTTTTTCGTTGGCATATGCGTCCGTGTAGCTTCCTTCGGTGTGTTATCTTCGAATCCAGGAGATGGATTTTGACCAAACTTGCATCGTTGGGAGGGCGAAAAAAGTTGATAAAATTTTAGTGACTTTGACCTTATTTTCAAGGTCACACCAGCACTTTGAAATGTCAATTTTGACCAAAAAACAATGGATTCTAGCTAAACTTTATGTATTGTATCATTGTGGCAAAATGAAGAGTTGATAAGATTTTGGTGACTATGGCCTAATTTTCAAGGTCATCTAATTTTTAAGGTCACCATCCTTTAAAAACTGTAAAAATCAGTCTTTTCTGAGCTCTGTTTGTGTGTGCCCTCCTTTGAAAGAATTGATGGATTTTAGCCATTCTTTATATTTTGTATCATTGTGACACAATAAAGAGCTGGTTATAATTTTGGTAAGCATGCTTGCTGACTTAATTTGAGGTTGGTAGAGGGGGGGGGGGGATAGTTTTCCTCTGAAAACACTGATTATTAAAGAATGACTACATTTCAGCCTCACCGGCGTCACTGTGTTGTGGTCCTTGAGCAAGACACATTTAATCTAGCTTAGTACTGGAAGACCCGTCTCTATATAACAGAAAGATTGTTGATGGGACGTAAAGAATCAAATCAAACAAAAAGAATGACTTCATAGAGGACAGACTTATACCATTATTTAACTCTTTGCTTACTGTGTAATTTTGCATGCTTTTTGTCGTCTGCTGTTTTTTTGAAAATAAACTTTTTCAAAGAACTCTTTCAGTGTCAAACAGTTTGGATCCAGATCAGGCCCGACAATTTGATCTGGGTCCAAACTGTTCGCATAGGTTATCAGCAGGAGACACTAGTAGCGAAAAGTACATGACTCAGCAGATGTTTTTTTGTATATTTCACTATTTGTACTACAGGACTTTAGTTAAGAGTACGTAACGAAAATTTGATTTTCTTATTTCTCAACCAAAACATATGTTGTGGGTACTCAAAGGAACGATCTCAATGAGACGGTTCTTTTGATCACCCAAAACATATGTTAAAACTGATGGGTAAGAAAATTTTCACAATTTTACGCTGATTTTTTTGTTTATCTAAACCTGTATGTACTGGCTTCCTTATCTCACGGGTGGTAAACCTAGGAACTACCACGAAATTGTGTTAACGTAATTTTGTTCCCAAGCCACATCCGGGACACGTCGTGGTAGTTTCCAGGCCGAAAATTGGATAAAGAAAGGTTGGTGTCACTTTTATTTTTGCTTTATTTTACAACTTAGAACAAACAATGGTAAAATCCGACAATGTGGTTCCGTGTAAGTATGTCTCGGCGTCCCCTCTAGCCCAAAATTTTGTTTGAAAAGTTATTTTCTTTCTTTTGGTACGTGTTTCCCCACTGAGCATCGGACCAACTTTCCCCAAAGTTCGAAGGATTTTAGCCCATATCTGTCAAATTGAATGGAATTTGATATCATTTGACGATGGAAATGATAAAAAGACCCTGAATAAACATTCCTGCACAGAAAAAAAATCTGAGCATTTACTCGTAAACGATTCATTCCCCGTTCGTCCTGTGTGGTAGTTTCCAGCTCATCGTGGTAGTTAAAATGCTATCGTGGTAGTTTCCAAGACTTTATAGGATACGTTTCTGAAGTGTTACAAAACATTATTGTGGTTGTTTGTTTCGCATGATAACCCTCGAACTCGTCAATTAATTACCACGGTAAACAAATAAACCACATTTCAACACCATGAGGAAGCTAAGCTGAGGACTCGAGATTCAATGTGATGCTTGACAGGTGGAGACCATGCCCTGGACTGCCAAACAATACCTCTGGAAATCTAAAGCAAAAGAAGATCATCAGTTGAGCCGTGGTGTCCCAAGCAACAGACAAAAAAAATGATATAAAAAATTGCGTCACTCGCTACGTTGTTCCATGTTCAGTCAGCTTTAAGATAAAATGGCAGGCTAAGACTACTGGCCCAAAGTATTGTTAGTACTTGCGCTTCGGAAAAAAGGGAAATATCCTCGGGTTGGGACACTTTTTATATACATGCGAGTGTGACGATGAACGGGCATGTTATTTGATAATTAAAAAGCATGTTTATTCAAAAACAAAAAACGTGAATATCCCTTCTTTTCATTCCTCTCATCATTTCAATAGCCAACTAAAATTAAAATTCAGGCAGTCGTCATTTGTTATCTGACAAAAGGTTATTTGAAAAGGTCTTCGTATGTATAAGAGGAGTATTCAAGGTTCGGCCCGCACACCCTGTCTTTATAAAAATGAAGTAGCCCCTGAATAGTGGAAATCTGCTGATGCGAACTACTACTAAATTCCTACAAAGTCTTGGAAACTACCACGATAGCATTTTAACTACCACGATGAGCTGGAAACTACCACACAGGACGAATGGAGCATGAATCGTTTACGAGTAAATGCTCAGATTTTTTTTTCTGTGTAGAAATGTTTATTCAGGGTCTTTTTATCATTTTCATCGTCAAATGATATCAAATTCCATTCAATTTGACAGATATGGGCTAAAATTCTTCGAACTTTGGGGAAAGTTGGTCCAATGCTCAGTGGGGAAACACGTACCAAAAGAAAGAAAATAACTTTTCAAACAAAATTTTGGGCTAGAGGGGACGCTAAGACATACTTACACGGAACCACATTGTCGGATTTCACCATTGTTTGTTCTAAGTTGTAAAATAAAACAAAAATGAAAGTGACACCAACCTTTCTTTATCCAATTTTCGGCCTGGAAACTACCACGACGTGTCCCGGATGTGGCTTGGGAACAAAATTACGTTAACACAATTTCGTGGTAGTTCCTAGGTTTACCACCCGTGTTATCTGACATCACTAAATGAGAGAGAGAGAATATTGATAATTTTGTCCCCAGAGATTTCTTTATATTTGACTTGTCAGAGTTTTCGGGGTAATAAAATAATAGTAATGAATTAAGTAGCTAGCAGAAATATGGATTATTGGGTATTAACTCTTTGCATGCTGGGTAATTTTTCATGCTTTTTTGTCGTCTGCTGATTTTTTTAAAAAATCAACTTAAAAAAAAATAAATTCAGGAATACCATCAGAGTGTCAAACAGTTTTGATTCAGATCAGACCGGATGTTTTGTCAGCCCTGATCTGGGTCCAAACTGTTTTCAAAAGTTATCAGCAGACAGTTCTGGCAGGCAAAGAGTTAAAGCAACAACTACCAAATAAGAATTTTACAAAAACGGATACATTTTCTGTCTTGTAGTATTTACTTTTGATTTCTATTTAATCTTAAAACCCGTAATGTGCCTATTGCAACAAAAGTCGTCTGCTTTTGTCGTCTGCTTTTGTCATCTGCTGAAATGTTTTAAAGCCTCTTGGTCAAGCATCTAAAGTGCTATAACTATAAGTGTGTCCCAAACAGGGTGGGGCTTATATCGATCAGGGCAAGCCTGGGACTGTTTGGTAGTTGTCCACCTTTTCCCTGTTAAATCACTTATCCCTTAAAGTGCCTGCAAAAATGCATCTGTAAATGTTGTCTGCTTAAGTCATCTGCTGCACATATTTGCAAACATTATAGATGAAAGTGTAGACATGACTGAAAATTTTTTGACTGGGATGTAAGCATCAAGGCAAATACAATTTGGAGTATTTTCAGTAAAAAGAACCAATCTTCTTCTCACTGATTGCCAAGGGACAATAATACCATTATAGAACTATATAAGACATCCATTCAGACATTAACCTATATAGTAGCTTCTCCAATAACATAGATTGCTATTCTACTGATTTCTCAGTAATGCTTACAGGAAACCTGCAATTTTTGCAGTTCATATAAAAATTTTTTTAGTTGTTCAGAGAAAATCCTTAGTCCCTCAAACACCCATGCTGAGATATTCAGAGGTTCTACTGGTCC
The DNA here is from genome assembly GCA_964019695.1 of Loripinus fragilis. NCBI lineage: Eukaryota > Metazoa > Mollusca > Bivalvia > Lucinida > Lucinidae > Loripinus > Loripinus fragilis. The sequence continues at coordinate 93,395,028 of OZ026525.1, read as the reverse complement.
AGGGGACAAAACTATTTCAATATTGCACTTGTCCTGCAAGACGATTGACTTACAATTTTCACTCATCCTGCAAAACACATGTACTTGTCCTTTAAAAGTGTATGCAATAAAGAACATAAGGGAGTAAAATGTAATATAAATGAAGTTCCTTATATCAGTGTTAAAATGATATTACCCAGTCAAATTCATAACTGCATCCCATGTACTGACAAAAAGATTCCACAGTCAATACTCAGAAAATGCTAGTTTCACCCTCACATTTTAGGGTGAAACTAGAAAGGATGAGTAATTCTTCCCAAAGCACTCATCCTACAGGACAAGTAATTCTTCCCAAAGCACTCATCCTACAGGACGAGTGCTTTGGGAAAAATTTCTTGGCCTTTCTAGATTTCACTCATAATTACGAGCGGACTAGTGGAATTTTTGTCCCCTGAGGTCTAAAGCCTGCCTCTTCATCTGCTTCCATACTTTTTGCATGGGAGAAGAGAAGGTTCTGACAAGACTGGCGTATGCCCAGGCTCACCTGAGCCTTTGCTGCTTAATAAGGGACAAATCTCGTCCTGTGCTTGCCCATGTACAGTAAAACCTGTCTTAAGCAGCCACTCAAAAATAGACAAAACGAAGGTCTTAATGGCAAATGGTAGCTTAATGCAGGTCAAAAGTATTGCAGAATGCTCCCCTTTGAGCATTCTGCAATACTTTTGACCTGCATTAAGCGATAATCGGTCTTGGAAACCAATTTTGGTCTTGTTTTTGAGTGGCCATTTAAGACAGGTTTTACTGTATAAGGGCTTTTATCTTCTTCGGTAGCTTATTACTGATAATTCATTTTTTATGAGTTTTATGCCTCAGTTTGTAATAGCTATTCCTAGATTATCTGTTTTCTATATATGGTTTATACAAAACTGAAGGAATCTTTGGATAGTCATCGTTCAGTAGGATTATTGCTTCCATACTCATACAGCATCAGTAAGGATTTTAGCATTCACAATTTTGATGAAAAAAGCTTAACCATTAAAGTGCCAATCAGGACTGCAGCAGAGGACAAATTTTGCGACATCTTTCCCAATTTTCGACAAAAATAAGGCATGATATTTCATGAGAATCGTCTGCCAACAGACGATTCTCACGAAATAACATGCCTTATTTGTTATTTTTGAAAAAGCAGCAAAATTTGAAATTTTCGTCTGCTGCAAATTATAGGTGGCGCTTTAAGGGTTAATTCTTTGCATGCTGGGTATTTTTTTCACATTTTTTGGCGTCTGCTGACTTTTTTCAAAATTAACATTTTCAAAAAATTCTTTTAGTAGCACTATCAGAGTGTCAACCAGTTTGGATCCAGATCAGGACTGACATTCTTTTGGTCCTGATCTGGATTCAAACTGTTTGCTAAGGTAATCAAAGGAAGACAAAAGTTGCCGCTAGCAAGGAAAGAGTTGATATTCCAATGGAATCAGAGGATTTACAGTCAAACCTGTCTTAAGAGGCCACTCAAAAACAGACTAAACAAATATCTTAATGACAAATGGTAGCTTAATGAAGGTCGAAAGTATTGCAAAATGCTCCAAGGGGAGCATTCTGCAATGCTTATGACCGGCTTTAAGCGATAATCGGTGTTGAAAACCAATTTTGGTCTTGTTTTTGAGTGGCCGCTTAAGACAGGTTTTACTGTACATGAAAACATGAAGCCTTATTGATTTGATTGTTGAGAAGATGTGTTTTCTGCTGATTTTGTAACTGTAGTAGGCCTCCAGATAAGAGTGTGATCAAAAATAATTTTCTTATTTCTCAACCGAAACATATGTTGTGGGTACTCAAAAGAACCGTCTCAATGAGACGGTTCTTTTGAGCACCCAAAAACCATGTGAAAAATGATGGATAAGAATATATTTACAATTTTACATTGAAAAAAATGTTTATCTGGACCTGTGGCGATTTATGAGTCAACTTGGAAATTATGGTGAAAAACTCCCAATTTTTGTTATTGAATATATGGAAAGCTAAATCTAATAATGGATGCATGCTGATGAGATTTTGTAGACCCGGGATTTACTTTCAATGGTGTTTATTGTGACTGAATGATTTTGGATATTTTTATGCCCCCAAAGGAACTTTGGGAGGTATATAGTAATAGCACTGTCCGTGCATAGTGTCCGTCAGTCCTTCCGTACTGCTTTGTGTCCAGTGTATATTTCCTATATTCTTTGAGGTAGGAATCCCAAATTTGGTGTGTGGATGAATCTTGGGATGGTGGAGTGAAGGGTTCCATTTTCAGGTCACTGTGAACTTGACCTAGTTTTTAAAATAATTGTGTCCGTAGCATATCTCTTATATTATTTGAGGTAGGAATCCCAAATTTGGTGTGTGGATTCATCTTAGAATGGCAGAGTGTCACATACCATTTTTGGGTCACTGTGATCTTGACCTCTAACCTAGTTTTTAGGATAATAGTGTTCACAGCATAAATCTAATATTATTTTAGGTAGGAATCCAAAAATTGGTGTTTGGATTCATCTTGGGTTGACAGAGTGTCACGAACAACCCTTGTGTCACTGTGACCTTTACCTCTGACCCATTTTTTAGAATAATCTTGTCTCGAGCATATCTCTTAAATCATTTGAGGTAGGAATTCCAAATTTGGTGTGTAAATGCAAATAGGGATGGCAGAGTGCCACATACCATTTTTCGGTGACTGTGACCTTGACCTCTGACCTAGTTTTTAGAGTAATCTTTCCCGGAACACATCTCTTATATTATTTGAGGTAGGAATCCCAAATTTGGTGTGTGGATGCATCTTGGGACAATGGAGTGTTGCGTACCATCCTTAGGTCACTTTGACTATGACCTTGACCTCTGACCTAGTTTCTAGAATCGGTATTAAGCCTCGTTCATATCTTCTATATTTCTTTGAGGTAGGAATCCCAAATTTGGTGTGTGGCTGTATCTTGGGATAACAGTGTCATGTGCGAGTTTTTTGGGGCACTGTGACCTTGACTTAGTTTCTAGAATACTCTCGTCAGGAGCAGATCTCCTATATTATTTGAGGTAGGAATCCCAAATTTGGTGTATGGATGCATTTTTGGATGGTGATATGTTTTTATGGTAATACCATTTTGGGTCACTTTGACCTTGACATTGACTTCTGACCTCATTTCTAGGTTTTTCATGTCTGGAACATACCTATATTACAAATAACTTTCCTAAAATGTAAAACTAGACCAATTCCTTTGGAGGGCATTCGTCACGTTACTGTGACATTTCTTGTTTATTCAAAGCCAGTGAATGTGTTATTTTCTTAAAAGAATGTTACTTGACTGGGTTTTCATGTAACTTTGTTGTGTTCTTGAGCAAGACACATTATCGCCATTGAGTACTGGTTCAACACAGGAAGACAGGAAATCATCCTGACATGGCTGAAAAATTGGTTGGATACTATGTTTCTATTTTTAGATACCAGCTGGTAGACTGTTCCATGCCGCAGCTGTGGTGGCAGATGCCATGTATGTGTTTGGTGGGACGGTAGATAATAATGTCAGAAGTGGAGAAATGTACAGATTTCAGGTAAATAGAGAATATTACAAAAGTGTCTTTTGATATCAAGTTTACCAGGCAAGGCTTCGAGAACGCTTGTTGAATCACAAGGTTTGCTGAGTGATTCAACAAGCGTTCTCAAAACCATGCCTAGTAAACTTGATATCAACAGACATGAACCTGGCATTGTTTCATTCTTCAAACGGGCGATTATGACATAAATATCGATTTTCACGTCAATTCAATGTCATCGACGTCATTCAAAAAGTGCAATGTCACATTGATTGATAAAGATAACTGCAGTTAGATAGAAAACCTTCATCAGGTCAAGGCACTGAAATGCAGTAAATATGAGAGGCAACTGATACACAGAGCTCCAGATAAGCTTTTGGGTCAATTGGGTATTAAAGCAACCTGATTATCCTCAATTGCTTATTTGCAAAAACAATTGCATATTTTTAATAGCTCTCATGAGCAGAACGTTTAGGGGGAGCTTATAGGATGGGGCTAGAGCTGGTCCGTGTCTCCTTCTGTGTGTTTGTCCCTTCACACTTTCAAACATGAATATCTATGAGACCAGTAGGCCGGTTGATATCAAATTTCATGTGGAGCATCATTGGGTTTGAAAATTCAAAATTCAGCAAAATCCAACCAGGGTCTGCCAAGTTAGCTGTCCTCGAGTGTCTGGAAAAATTCCCATAGATAAATAATGGGGGAAATGTTGTGAGCACTCTAGTGCCTTTATTATAGCCCTGCTTTGAAAAAGGGGGGTGGGGGCTATATATGTCATTCCGTTCCTCTAACATAATTTCGTTTCTGCTCAATATTTTTGAGAACAACTTTATAGAATTAAACCAAATTTTGTTATGCATTTATATTGACATGATCTAGATTGGGATTGTTACACATCATTTTTCAGACATTTGTATCAGAGTTATGGCCCTTGATTTTCGCCAGAATTTTGTTTCTGCTCAATATCTTGAGAACAAATAGACAGAATTTCACCAAATTTTATATATGCATTGATATTGACCAGATCTAGCTTGGATTTGTTACACATAATTTGTAGCACATTTGTTATGGCCCATGATTTATGTCAGAATTTTGTTTTCACTGAATATCTTGAGAACAAATGGACAGAATTTCACCAAAATTTATAATAATCATTCATATTGACAAGATCTAGGTTGGGATTGTTACCTGTCATTTTTTGCTTATTTCATTACAGAGTTATAGCCCTTGATTGGGGTCAGAATTTCGTTTCCACTCAATATCTTGAGAACAAATTGACAGAATTTTACCAAATCTTATATATGCTTTATATTGACAAGATCTAGGTCTGGATTGTTAGCTGTCATTTTTTGCTTATTTGTAACAGAGTAATGGCACTTGATTTTTGTCAGAATTTCATAACCACTCAATATCTGTAGAAAAAATGAATATAATTTCACTTAATTTTGTATATGCATTTATATTGATAATATCTAGGTTGGGATTGTTACCTGTTATTTTTTGCTTATTTGTAACAGAGTTATGGCCCTTGATTGATGTCAGAATTTTGTTGGCATACTGTATCACGTCTCGTGGATTAACCCGAATGGCATATCATCGGATCACTCTTGATGCTTCGCGTCTTGAGTGATCCCATGATATGAGCTAATCCACTTGACGTGATACAGTACGCCAGATCAAGTTACTATTATAATATTATATATGTATCAATTTTGTTTTCTAGTTTTCTAGCTATCCAAAGTGTACACTCCATGATGATTATGGCCGACTTCTTGAGAGTAAGCAGTTTTGTGATGTTGATTTCATGTTAGGACAGGTAATAGTCGTTGACAACCATTAACTCTTAGGCTGCTATGGTTTGCTGTATTGTCTGCTAGTCCACAGGGTTTGCACAGGCTTGAAAAGTACTTGAATGTACAGGACTGTCTTGAAAGTTCTTGAAAGTAAAGTTTGCCTTGAAATGTACTTAAAAAGCACTCAAAGGCCATGAAAAGTCATTGAATTTTACCATTTACAAGAGGATTCAACACCGTTTTTGAGGCCAAAATAAGTATAAAATTGTGGTGCCTTTATTTGGTGCAGCATATGCTGCACCAAATAAAGGCACCATAGTTTTATACTAATTTTCTAAAACTTATATCTTTAATAATGCAGTCTAGCATTTCCGAAGTAGAATTTTAACACTAAAATCAGAATTTTTCATAAATCTTTAGTCCTTGAAAACTGTAAGATAGTCTCTAGAATTCCTTGAAAAGTCCTTGAATTTTACTCAAACTTGCCTGTATGAACCCTGTGGTCCATTTAAAACATCTCTGTACTAAACAACGTGGACCTGATCAGACTGAACTGAGTCCACAATGTTTGTATGCAGAAATTAGTCCTTGACATAAGCATTTACAAGTTTGGAAAAGAGTTAAAATGTGTTCAATAAATTAAATTAGGGGATGACTGTATTCAAAATTTTCATTTGGGGAGGTATAATGCCAGATAGACGGTCGGAAATTTAGTTTTATGGCCACCTGTGAGCGGAGCCTTAAAACGTGATTTCCGAACGTATAGCCCAACGATATACTCCCCCAAATTCAAATTGTGAATACACTGGAACGCTTTTAGAACGCGGTCGCATATAACATGATGTTCAATAGAATGCTGGTATAACCTGGTCCCCGTTTTCCCCCTAAAATTGACCTTTTTTCCAGGAAAAAACGAGCTGATGGCAGGCGAGACAGTAAGTCAGACATCTGAAACAGTCAATTAACTGAAGCGTAAAATAGCTTGGCCATCTCTATTGTTGTATAGATTTGATGTATTGATTAAAACCTGATCAATTTAGTTATTGGCGTTTGTTTCCTTCCAACACCAATCAGCCATTTTGACACGCTTGGGAAGTGTGTTGTAAACAATTTATTTGGAGTCTGATCTAAATTGAGTGGTTTGTTGTTGTGAAATTTGCATATTTTAAATCTATCGTTCAATCAATGAGTGAACTAGAAGTTTAATGTAGCTCACCAAAACAGCATTTAAAGCTAATTATTATCCTAAAAAAAGTTACATTTATTTTTTTTCGTTTTTGTTTTTTCAAAACTATTGAGCATCTGCGAACTACTTTTTCTGTTAGCATGTTTAATGCACATTATCTCCCTTACTATTGCTATATATATAAGGGCTATGCAGCATTTAGCTCCCTTACTATGAACAAGTACTAGCTTAGCGGAAATGTTTCAGCATCGCGTAAAAACATCGATAGCCTTGGGCAGGTGGGTGGGGTGACACATTGTAGCGATCATGACCACTTATTACGTTGTGGGCAAACTGTTGTGCCCAAGTACCACATTCTAAAGGCGTTCCAGTGTATGGTTATCCCCATTCTAATGCATTTCTGCAGTTTCTTCTCAAATTGGAGCGTTGCAAGCCGCAAAAAGCTGCATGTCATCCAATGATATGTGACGTAATTAATGGCGTATAACTATTTCAGACAGTATATCGCAGGATACACTGTCGCAAATATTTAACATTATCCAATCAGATGTTGCTTTACAAAATCAAGTGCATTAGAATACTAATTGTCTACCTCTCTCACTGAATCCACTCTAAAATTCTTTGCCAGGTTCAAATTATTAACTCAAGATGCTTTGACCCAAATAAGTTTTTGACAATGAGTTTAATAGTAAATTTAGCAGGAATGTTACATTTTTTTTATCATAAAAATTGTCACATATTTTTTGTCGAAATTGCATTTTTAGCACGAAAAATGTCAATATTTTGCCATATATACACAGACTTGTTATGGGCCTCATAACATAAATTTATTGAATATGTAAAGCAAAAGTTTTTTTATCGGTTTTAGAGCATGGGGTTTTATCACTCCCATTCTCAATATCAGTCAGAAGTCACAGGCCACCAGATAAGAGAGTGCTATGATAATTAAAAAATATTCTGACTTCTCATCCAAAATATTTGTTGTGGGTACTAAAAAAAACCATCTCGTTGAGACGGTTCAATTAAGCACCCTAAAAAATGTTTAAAATGATGGATAAAAAATATTCACAATTTTACCTTTAAAATTTTGTTTAATTAGACCGATGTCTATCCATTGAATTGTGTATTTTCTAGGAACAAGTTTATTAGACCAATGATGGATAAAAAATATTCACAATTTTACCTTTAAAATTTTATTTAATTAGACCTAAACTCTAGTTTTTATGTTTTTCACATTGCTTTTCGGCGATAACTTTTTTTATTTTCAATGTTAGCAAAATGTGATTGCAATGAAAGTTGTACAGGAAAATTAGCGCCATTTTCTCCAAAAGGTCCGAACTTTGTAGCGCAAACAGATTTTTGTGTACATAGATGAAGAATTTGCGAGAAACGGAATTGAGCCAAAATTTCTAAGTCTTTTATTGACAGGTAAATTTCGTAAAGGTGTGACAGAAAGAGTACGTCTCAAAAGAATAGTTACAATAAGTGAATATACTGTTATTCAACGGCTGTGCATAGCATAATCCTACTGTTTGCAAACCCATAAAGTACAGAATCTAATTTTAGCGTGATCATTTGTGGGAGCAGAAGCTGTGATTAGGCATGATGTGCAATTTTTCTGTTATGCATGTGCTCCAAAACGGGCGGTTTCGAGATGACCCCAGTAGCTTAACACATGAGCGAATAAGGTGCGATTTCCAATATATTTAAACAAGCCATCCATCGCTTTAGTGAATTAGGGCAGCGCAATGCATTTTTTGACTGACATATTTATTTTAGTTTATTTGAGCTTTGATTAAAAATCTCAAAGAGTGGGTGCATCTATACGCAGGGTTAATTGCAGCATCTTGAATTATGGAACCATTTGGAGAAATTGGCGCTAATTTTTCTCTGCAATTTTCATCGCCAACACAGTTTGCTAAAATAAGTAATAAAAAAGTTATGCGAAAAAGGTAAAAACTAGAGTTTATGTCTATCCATTGACTTGTGTATTTTCTAGGAACAAGAAAGGATCCCAGCTCACATGGCCCTGGTGTCAGCTAGATCTCCTTGGCTGAAACAGAAAATAAAAACTGCAAAAGATCAGGTTAGTATCTAGCTAGAAAGATATACTGAATGTCAAAAGAAGCGCTCACAAGGTTATCACTAGATTAGCCATAGAAACTTAAACTGAAAAGAATAAAAATGAATCAACAAGCGATAAATGAAAAGATCTACAACTTTTTTCTGAATCCCATCATGATTATATTGTAAAATGTATATTTGCATATAACTATGTAAATCTGAATAAATATGTTTAAACCAAAATATCTACAAACAGGCCTTTAGTTAAGAGTGTGTAACAGAAAATAATTTTCTCATTTCTCAACCAGAACATATGTTGTTGGTGCTCAAAAGAACCGTCTCGACGAGACGGTTCTTTTGAGGGTCCAAAACGCATGCTTAAAATCATGGGTAAGAAAATATTTACAATTTTACGCTGAAAATGTTTATTTATCTAAACCTATGCTACAAAGAAACTTTTCACTGTAATAAAGAAGTTTTGACGAGGAACGCAATGCTTCAGTTGGTAGAGTGTTAGACTCAGGGTCAAAGGGTCTTGAGTTTGAGACTCACTGGAAGCACTGTGTTGTGTCCTTGCGCAATACACTTTATCCTCTGCTTAGTACTTGTTCAACCCAGGAAGACGAGACAGTGTCCTGACATGAATGATAAATAGTAAACTGAGATGCAAATCGTCATTAAATACAGTTATCTCCCAATTGAAATTAATTAGTTTCATGAGGAGCTTAGTGGCAGATTGTTAGGATAAAGATCAAGGGGTTGCTGGTTAGAGAATCACTGGAGGCACTGTGTTGTGTTCTTGACCAAGACACTTTATCCTCTGTTTATAGTACTGGTTCAAACCAGGAAGATGAGAAAGTGTCCTGACATGACTGAACAATTGTTAACTGAGAGGTAAATTGTCATTAAATACAATTATCTTCTAATTAAAAAAAATTAGTTTCATTAAAAGCTCAGTGGTAGTTTTTTTGTTTGTTTGATTTGATTCTATACGTCCCATCAACAATCTTTCAGTTAAACAGGGACAGGTCTTCCTGGGTTGAATCAGTACTAAGCTAGGATAAATGTGTCTTGCTCAAGGACCACAACACAGTGATGCCGTTGAGGCTTTAACCCGCGGCCTCTCGGTCTCGAGTCAAGCAATCTACCACTGAGCCACTGCGCTCCTAGCTCAGTGGTAGAGTGTTAGACTAAAGATCAAGGGGTTGCTGGTTAGAGAATCATCAGAGGGACTGTGTTGTGTTTTGAGCAAGGCACTTTATCCTCTGCTTAGTACTGGTTCAAACCAGGAAGACAGAAAATCATCCGGACATGACTGAAAAATTGTTTACTGGGACGAAAGCATAAACACAAACAAATAAAAAAATTAGCACATTTTTAAAAGCTGTAACTTGTACTGTTGCAGGCCTCTAGATAAGAGTGTATTTAGACCCCTAGATTATGTATTATTAAAAATCATTTTTCATTTTTCTCAAGTAACACATAGGTTGTTGGTACTCTTTTGAGCATCTAAAACAAATGTTTAAACTACTGTATTAGAAAACATTCATAATTATTCCAACCCTTAAGTTAAGAGAGTGTACCAAACATTAATTTTCTTATTTCTCAACCAAAACATATGTTGTGCGTGCTCAAAAGAACCGTCTCAATGAGACGGTTCTTTTGGGCACCCAAAACATATGTAAGAAAATATTTACAATTTTACGCTAAAGATTTGTTTATCTAAACCTGTGTTTTTCACTCAAAGATTTTGTTAGTCTGGAAATATGCAAAGAGTAGACGATACGCCAAAAAGTGTATTGCGATATATTGCGATATGGCAAACCCGTATTGCGATACATATTGTGATACACCTGGTACCTTTATTTCTGTCTATTACTGCCCCTAGTTCAGTATTATAATATAATTCAAGGGTCATGAAATTGGCATCTATTACACACAGTCATATTTTCAGCTACTCCTTCTGTCCCTCGGCTGCTTTCAAGTAGAAATGATCTAATTTTTGCTTTTCCCCTTTAGATATTTCACTTCAATAATTCAATAATGATTGTCTGTCCGCCATCTTTTTGAAACCAAAAGTAGCTGTTGCCTGTTGGTCTAATTTGCAACACGAACAGGTATTTACAAGTTTTAACAATAAAGCGTCGGTATTTGAAATGCGGAAATAACTTGAAGGGGTGGATAGAAAATGTGTAAAATAACCATAAACAATATGTTATGACTCGCATTGATGTCTGTCATACAGAATAAACATCTTCCAATGCTTGAAAGTGGGCGATATGCTGTTAGACACAGTCAACATTTGTGTAGTTCGTGTCAGGAATTATACCACAGCGTCTTTTTTTCTGTTTTTTTTTATACCGCTTCCGGTTTTAAAAATGTCCCGATTATCTGGCAATTTCAAAGCCAATAATGGATATTTTCTTGCAAATTTTAGATGAAATTGGCTTGATGACACATAGGGAAGGCTTTGTACCGGTACAGTCAAAAGTGTATCGCGATATGATATTTATTTACAGTGAATCACGGTTTGTCGGTATATCGGTATATCGTTCACTCCTACCAGTGTGTTTGTTTTTAGGCTGGTCCTGATGAGAGGATCACAGTGACAGTAGATGATGTCGATCCTCACGCCTTCGAACTAGTCCTGGCTTACATCTACACTGACAGAATCTACCCAGCCAAGAGTCCCCAAGAACCCAGGAGTAATGAAGTCACCCTAGTTATGATGGATGTATATAGGCTAGCTCTTAAGGTAGGTGCAGCTGTAATGAGCCCTAATGCCTTTGAACTAGTCCTGGCTTATATCTACACTGACAGAATCTACCCGGCCAAGAGTCCCCAAGAACCCAGGAGTAATGAAGTCTCTCTAGTTATGATGGATGTATATAGGCTAGCTCTTAAGGTAGGTACAACTGTAATGAGCCCTCATGCCTTTGAGCTAGTCCTGGCTTATATCTACACTGACAGAATCTACCCGGCCAAGAGTCCCCAAGAACCCAGAAGTAATGAAGTCACCCTAGTTATGATGGATGTATATAGGCTAGCTCTTAAAGTAGGTGCAGCTGTAATGAGCCCTCATGCCTTTGAACTAGTCCTGACTTACATCTTCACTGACAGAATCTACCCTGCCAAGGGTCCCCAAGAACGAAGGAGTAATGAAGTCTCTCTAGTAATGATGGATGTATATAGACTAGCTCTTAAGGTAGGTACAACTGTAATGAGCCCTCATGCCTTTGAAATAGTCCTGGCTTACATCTTCACTGACAGAATCTACCCGGCCAAGAGTCCCCAAGAATCCAGGAGTAATGAAGTCACCCTAGTTATGATGGATGTATATAGGCTAGCTCTTAAGGTAGGTACAACTGTAATGAGCCCTCATGCCTTTGAACTAGTCCTGACTTACATCTTCATTGACAGAATCTACCCTGCCAAGGGTCCCCAAGAACCCAGGAGTAATGAAGTCACTCTAGTTATGATGGATGTATATAGGCTAGCTCTTAAGGTAGGTACAACTGTAATGAGCCCTCATGCCTTTGAAATAGTCCTGGCTTACATCTTCACTGACAGAATCTACCCGGCCAAGAGTCCCCAAGAATCCAGGAGTAATGAAGTCACCCTAGTTATGATGGATGTATATAGGCTAGCTCTTAAGGTAGGTACAACTGTTATGAGCCCTCATGCCTTCCAACTAGTCCTGGCTTACATCTTCACTGACAGAATCTACCCGGCCAAGAGTCCCCAAGAACCCAGGAGTAATGAAGTCACCCTAGTTATGATGGATGTATATAGGCTAGCTCTTAAGGTAGGTACAACTGTAATGAGCTCTCATGCCTTTGAAATAGTCCTGACTTACATCTTCACTGACAGAATCTACCCTGCCAAGGGTCCCCAAGAACCCAGGAGTAATGAAGTCACTCTAGTTATGATGGATGTATATAGGCTAGCTCTTAAGGTAGGTACAACTGTAATGATCCCTCATGCCTTTGAGCTAGTCCTGGCTTATATCTTCACTGACAGAATCTACCCTGCCAAGGGTCCCAAAGAACCCAGGAGTAATGAAGTCACTCTAGTTATGATGGATGTATATAGGCTAGCTCTTAAGGTAGGTACAACTGTAATGAGCCCTCATGCCTTTGAGCTAGTCCTGGCTTATATCTACACTGACAGAATCTACCCGGCCAAGAGTCCCCAAGAACCCAGAAGTAATGAAGTCACTCTCGTTATGTTGGATGTATATAGGCTAGCTCTTAAGGTAGGTACAACTGTAATGGGCCCTCTTGCCTTTGAACTAGTCCTGGCTTACATCTGCACCGACAGAATCTACCTGGCCAAGAGTCCCGAAGAACCCAGGAGTAATGAAGTCACTCTGGTTATGATGGATGTATATAATCTAGCTCTTAAGGTAGGTACAACTGTAATGGGGCCTCATGCCTTTGAGCTAGTCCTGGCTTATATCTACACTGACAGAATCCACCCGGCCAAGAGTCCCCAAGAACCCAGGAATAATGAAGTCACCCTAGTATGATTGATGTATATAGGCTAGCTCTTAAGGTAGGTACAGCTGTAATGAGGCTGTAAAATAACAATGCAAACAGAAAATTCGTTAGTCTACAAACATATTTGAAATTCAATCTCGGAATGTATTTTGAAAGGTAAGAGTAGGTGTTTGTATGACACCTCAATGCCTCCAATGAGCTCCTTATCCAATTGATGAAAAGGGAGAAAGAAAACTTTACCAGAAATGCAAATCATAAGGACATAATATGGGCCTTGTCGCGACAAAACCTGTCTTCATGGTTTCCGACAAAACCAGACTTAAACCAGTCTCCTCAGCTACAGAAGCTAGCTAGAAAATTGAAATTTTGCTTGTATCAAGTTTAAATAGGATACTTTCCAATAAGGGAATGACAAAGGCACTGATCAGTCTGCACAGATGTGCAGGCTGGTCTGTGCCTTTGTTGTTCACAAACCTCCAAGACAGGTCTTCTCGCAATGAGGCCCATATTGGTTAAAACATGTTTTTTCAGGCACTACCATAAGCCAGGTCCCAAGGAATATGTTAAAAAAGAGGGTGATATTCTCCATTTTCATGTAAACACATGGTATTAAAATGAAAGCTCAACACTGGATGTGTAACTCTCTCCCAATAAGCTGCTTGGTACACAATTGAATTTGACCATAAATTTCCACACAATAATTAAAAGTACCTTTCTCATCAATATGAAATGGGCTGTGGCGCGAGAAAACCTGTCTTAGGGGTTTCCAACAAAGTGAGACTCAAACTGGTCTCCTCAGCTACAGAGACTAGCTAGAAAATTGAAATGAAGCCTGTAGCAAATTTAAAAAGCGAATTACAAAGGCACTGATCAGACTGGGCACATGCGCAGGCTGGTCTGTGCCTTTGTTGTTCGCAAATACTCGAAGACAGGTTTTCTGGCGTCGCTGCCCAAGCAGAAGCTACCATGGCAAGTTACGACTTCAGAGCATCTATAGCAAATAATAAAAAATTATGAAGCCTCTAACTGGAAAAGGTGTGAAAGTTCTGGCGAATTTGGCCATTCTGAATGAAGTAGGGTTTATTTTGACACATGTATCAGGACTTTAGTTAAGTGTGTGTATCGAAAAAAACTAATTTTCTTATGTACTCAAAAGAACCGTCTCAATGAGACGGTTCTTTTCAGCACCCAAACCATATGTTAAAACTGATGGGTAAGAAAATATTTACAATTTTACGCTCAAAAATTTTGATTATTTAAACCTGTGATTATATTTCAGTTTCACATGGTACGACTAGAACAGCTGTGTGTCCAGTATCTAGAAGCCTGTATAGGCCATAAAAATGTCCTTGTGGCTCTACAGAATGCTGCAAGATTAAAACTCGACTTATTAAAGGTATGTTTTACACAACATAGACATCTTTTAGGATTCACACAGGTTTGAAAATTAGTTGATAATGGAGGACTTTTTTTAAATAAAAAATCATAAAAAATATGGGCTTCAACGCGAGAAACCTGTCTCCAGGGGTTTTTGAACAACAAAGGTGCAGACCAGCCTGCGCATCTGCCCAGACTGATCAGCACCTTTGTTATTCCCTTATTGGAAAATATCATATTTAAACTAGCTTCAAGCAAAATTTCAAATTTCTAGCTAGTCTCTGTAGCTGAAGAGGCTTGTTTGAGCATGACGTGGTCGGAAACCCCAAAGATAGGTTTTCTCGCGTCAAGGTCCCTATAATCCGCAAGTAAAACATATATAGGTCTTGAAAATTTCCTAACTTTAACTACAGTAAATATGTTCTTAAAAGGGTATCCTTTGGGAGCAAAGACTGCACCAAAGAACTGAAACTAGAGTGTGCATATTTCCTGGGCCAGACTAGCTAGTTTCTGCCATTTAGGCTTCATCAGTGACCCTCTAATAGTTTCAAAGTTCCACAATGAAACACATGATACCAAAGATCTACACTATAGTAAAACCTGTTTTAAACGGCCACATAAAAAGATACCGAAAATTTGTTTTCAAGACCGATTATCGCTTAATGCTGGTCAAAAGTATTGCAGAATCCTCCAAGAGAGCATGTCATCCGTTATAATGTTCCAAAATTTACAATTTCTGACAAAAATCTCTCTTAGGAATATCATGAAAGTGTCAAACTGTTTGGATCCAGGTCAGACCCGACATTTCTAATGCCAAAGTATGTTGTCAAGGTGGCTTATAACTTTTTCCATAGGGCTACAGCCATTAGAATTGATTTTTAATGATAGCTGAAATTGTAATATGTTGTTTTAAACATTTTTATTTTAAAAATTTCAACAACAATAAATGTAATTAGAAAAAACAAAAAACAACAACAAAACACACACAACATAATCACAGTATTGATCCAACTACAGCTTGGTCCATGCTTGAATCAGACGCAAGTAGGTAAATTGACTTCACTCACACAAGAAAACATTCACTGATGGGGGCCAAGGTAAACAAAAATGAGTGTAAAGTTGTGAATATTTTCTTATCGATCATTTTTAACATTTGTTTTGGGTGCTATAAAGAACCGTCTCATCGAGACGTTCTTTTAAGCACCCACAACGTATGAGTTGCTTGAGAAATAAGAAAAAACACTATTGATTATGTGTTCTTATCTTGAGGCCTGTGGTCCATTTGTTTTTTCAGGAGTATTGTTTAAAGTTCATTGTGAAAGAAAGTAACTACAACCAAATTATTATGAGTAAGGAATTTGAGACATTAGAACAGACCTTAATGGTGGAAATAATACGGAGGAAAACACAACCTCAGAATAGAGGACTCCCAGAACACTATAGGGATACTTCTGCTGGTATAGTATAATTTTCTCTTTTATCCCTTTCTGGAACGTAAACATTAGAAGGGTACCTAGATAGTGCATGTTGCAGCATCTCATCTGGTTATGTCTCCCCCGTTAGGGTCGGGAGACATATTGTTTTTCCCCATGCAGCCGTCTGTGTCTGTCACAAAATCTTGTGAAAGCAACTCCTCCTATGGCATTAGCAAGATCTTTTTGACACTTTGCAGGTGTTTTTGTCTAGGTCTAAAGATATGCATGACGTTTTGCTGTAATCCCCGGATTAATTTCTGTTGCTTTTTTCGCAGTTTGAATTTAGTCATTTTTGGACTTAAATCATTTAGACACTGGGTACCTTGTGAACGCAACTCCTACAGTTTTAACAGGATCTTTTTGAAACTGTCCTGGTGTCTTTGTCAAGGTCTGAACACGTGCATGCCATTATGCTGTAATCCTCACATTAATATTTTCACTTTTTTCCCCGTTGAAAAATTAGTTAATTTGGGCTTAAAGAGTATAGACACTGGATATCTTGTTAAAGCAACTCCTCCTACAATTTTACTGGATGATTTTGAAACTTTGGTGTTTTTATCAGGACCTGAAGATGTGCATGACTTTAAGCTCTAATCCTCAGATTAATTTTGTCACTTTTTTGGCAGTTTCATCTTAGTCCTTTTTTGGCTCAACTTCTACCAAAGCATCATAGACACTTGGTATCTTGTGAACGCAACTCCTCCTACAATTTTACCTGGGTCTTTTTAAACTTTGCATGTGTTTTTGTCAAGGTCTGAAGATGTGCACGACATTTTGCTCTA
Source organism: Loripinus fragilis (assembly GCA_964019695.1). Lineage (NCBI taxonomy): Eukaryota > Metazoa > Mollusca > Bivalvia > Lucinida > Lucinidae > Loripinus > Loripinus fragilis. Next base: position 93,378,309 of record OZ026525.1, on the reverse strand, counting down.
ATCCTGAAATTACTTTTGTCACATTTTTCGCAGTTTGGACTTAATCGGTTTTGGCTCAACTTCTACCAAAGCATATATAGGCACTGGGTATCTTGTGAATGCAACTCCTCCTTCAATTTTACCTGGATTTTTTTTAAACTTTGCAGCTGTTTGTCTAGGTCTGAATATACTTGGATGTAACTAGAATTTTCTATTATAATGGAAATTATATATAATAATTAGCTCTTTCCCAAATGATGGCTGTGCAATAGTTTACTGCCTGTTAGCAACAAAATCTTTGGGTTTCAAACTGCTTTTTCAAGCAAGTCAACAGTGAAGGCTCTGATCATACTGCTCTATTTTTTTATTAATTAAAATTTGAGATTATAAATATTCTGTATTCTACAGTTATGGGTTTGCCCTAATTTAATCTCAATTCTTTGAGAAATATGTGGAGTTATTTTAAATAATTGCACTGTACGGAGGGCAATGTCTCAGTTGGTAGAGAGTTAGACTGGGGATCAAAGGGTAGCTAGTTCGAGACTAACCGGAGTAACTGCTGTGTCCTTGACCAAGACATTATCTGCTGCTTAGTACTGGTTCAACCCAGGAAGAGAGTACTTGGTCCAGACATGAAATTGTGGACCAACACAAACAAACAAACAAATAATTGCACTGTACTCAACAGCTTTAGGTTTGTCCTATTTTAAAATAAATCCTTGGAAGATCTGATGTAAAAATATTACAATAAATGAAATAAAACAGTAAATAATGTAAATATTGAACACTTTTTTCATTGTTCTCAAATAAAATGTCGGTAAACTGGGCTGAAATTCACAAAGTGCTTGTCAGAATAGCAAACAGGGAAGACCCTGATCAGACTGCTTCTTCAGAAGCAGTCTGATCTGGGTCTGCACTGTTTGTCTGGGCTTTTGAGGCAGCAAACTAGTGTTCAAAAGTTTTGAACATCTACCTTAAAGTTGCACTGTACTCTACATGTGAGCAGTGACATGAGATTTCCAACAATGTGGTATGTGGGACCAGCATAGCCTCAGATCAGCCTGTGCATACGCGCAGTCTGATCAGAGCCTTTGCTAGTCCCTTGAATATTGTATGAGTGGTAAGCTACTGACATCATTCGAAAAGCATGAAGCCTCTAATTCGAAAAGGTGTTAATGTTCTGACAAAAAAAGCCATTCTGAATAAAATAGGGTTTATTTTTACAAGTTCCTAAGCTTTAAAGGAGGCTGCACAGGCTCGTCTCTGTCTACACTTGTCCAAATGCTACATTGCTGGAAATCACATGTTTGGCTCATCTCTAGTTTTTTTTTTATTTTCAGCTAATTCCTTGGAGAAAGATCTGGAGTTATTTCTCAAATCTACTGGTCAAGAATTCTGTGATATTACTCTCGTATTAGACGAAACATCAATTCCGGCTCATAAAGCTATCCTGGCAGCGAGATGTACTTATTTTGAATCCATGTTCCGATCCTTCATGCCAGAAAGCAATACGGTCAAGGTACGGTAAATGTTCTAAAATTTTGAACACTTTCTTATAAGGGAGAAAATCCCTGCTTATAAAACTATACTGGCAGGGAGGTGTACTTATTTTGAATCCATGTTCTGATCCTTCATGCCTGAAAGCAATACGGTCAAGGTGTGGTAAAATGTTTAAAATTTTGAGCACTCTCTCCAAAGGGAGAAAATCCCTGCTCATAAAACTATACTGGAGGCTAGATGTACTTATTTTGAATGCCAGAAAGTAACACTGTAAAGGTATACATTTATATTCCTCTTTCAATTTAAGAAAAAATCTAATAAGTCATTGCAATGCTAAGCCCAGATATATCCTAATGTAAATGCAGAAATTTCCACAATGGTTTTATTTTCGCGAAACTTCGCTGTTGCGAAGTTTTGTGAAAATAACACCCTCGCGAAATGGTGAAATCACTCTGTCATTTAATAATGGAGGTAAATCATGCCCTAGTCGCCAGTTTTAACATCAAAAATATATCTTTTAATGCTATTCACGAAAATAGAATTCTCACAAAAAATTCTGAATTTACAGTATTCAGAAGACATGTATGGATATACAAATAGTTAACTGGAATAGGCAAAATGTCTCTTAGTTGGGACATCCCCAAGTAAGAATGTCCCCCAGTTTGTCAAAATGTCCCTAAGTTGGAACATCCCAAGTCAGAATGTCCCCCGGTAGGTCAAAATGTCATGCAGCAGAACAACTAGTGCATTAGCAAAAGCCAAACTTGGATGTCAAAATTGTTGTTCTGCAGCTATAAAATGCTTTGCCGCAGTCCTAAGCTTTTCTAAACGCTAGCCTTATTGGGATATTTTACTATTTTGAGGCTCTTCATGGCGGTGCCGTGGGTTTGTCTGCAGTTTGTGATTGTGGTATTTCCTGATCATACTCACCATTTTTTTTATTGAATATATCTTCTCTTTCAGATAGCTATAGGAGAAATGGTTCCATCAAGGCAGGCCTTTGACAGTTTACTAAGATATATATACTATGGTGATGTTACCATGCCACCGGAGGACTCACTCTATCTATTCCCTGCACCATATTTTTATGGGTTCACAAATAACAGGCTTCAGGTATGGTTGATTCAAATCTTGTAAATTTTAAGTCCTGGGGACTAGAGGTTATATTTCGAAGTATTGAAATTTTTAACTATAGGGAGCTCGATTTAAAAATATAAAACATATGCTTTTGGTGAGTAAAAGAAATGTCTCTAGGGAGACATTTCTTTTACACACCAAAAACTTAATGTAGTGATAGTTCATAAATAGGTTCTATTCTCTGAATCCAGTGTGCCCCAAATTTATTTTGGATAACTGAGTATTTAAAAAAATTGGAGTTTGAATTTTTGAGGTTTGTAGATACATTAAAACCTCAAAAATAATAACTCTGATCTGCTGAAACATGTAGTTTGAAGTACCTGCTACTTAGGGGATAACTGTATTCAAAGTTTTCATTTGGGGAGGTATATCGTTTGATATACCGTTGGAAGTTTAGTTTTACGGTGACGCGCGAGCAAAGACGTAAAACGTGATTTCCAAAGGTATGTCCGACGATATACCTCCCCAAATGAAAATTTTGAATATAGTTATCCCTATTCTTATGCACTTCTGCAGCTTAGCTCAAATTTGGAGCGTTGCAAGCCTCATAAAGTCGCACGTCATCCAACGAAATGTAACATAAATAATGGCATCCAACTATTTCCGACAGTATATCACAGAATAAATTGTCACAAAAGTTTGACATAATCCATTCCGACGTTGTGGTACGAAAGCAGGTGCATTAGAATTCAAATTAACCCTTTCACCACAACTTGTTGTCTGGTCTGCTGATGCTCTTAGGAAGCCTATACTGCAAACAATACAGACCCAGATGAGACTTATCCCAAAGAAGCGGTCTGATCAAGATTCATAGTGTTTGTTTTCATGATAAAATCTAGTGTGAAGTGCACTTGTAAAGCTTATAATAATCAGGCCCAGAGGTTATAAAACTTTTTTATTCTCAACTCAGCTGAGCATAAAATTTATCCTTCTCATAAACGTTAAAATCATTTTATGTCCAAAAGTGTTTTATCTTTTAATATATTATAATATAGACTAATACTTATAATCTAAGACGAAAAAAACAATACCTCATCGTTCTTTTTAAAAAGTTATTTGATGTCAAAAACTGCAAAACCGCAGATTTTTGAAAAAAACAAACACAGATTTTGTTAACAAATTAACAAGAAACGCAATACAGTTTTTTTCAGAACAAATACTACTCACACCAGAGATATAAATAAAAACAAAAATTAGTGAACTTACATGTATTTACACAATTTATTAAGCAAAATCCTAATTAAGTCAAACGAATAAATGCCAAAAAACATTAATATACTAAATAAACATATCAGAGAATGTAACTGGAACAACAAAAAACATATTTTTACAAAGATATTTTCTTGAAGAATCTAATGATTGAATAAAAAATATGTGTCACCGTGCTCGTTTTTTGTTTTGGTGACTTTTCTGAAAAATCCTGAAAAAAAATAAGACTATAATTAGTGTTGTCTCCCCTTTCAACCAATTTTCGTTTGTCTACGCCCCTATGTATATCACTGGGCGGAGACATAGCTATTATTGATTATGCACTGAAGAATGGGCGTAGAAAATGACAAAAAAGATTTTGACCTAGCATATGTGACCCAGCACATACATTATGATTCTCATTGTTATATACCTTATGAGTGTTTACTATAGAAACTTGCCGTGTTTCAATCGCTGGCAGTTGTACTTTTCATCTAAATTTAACGTGTCGCAATGCGACAAATCACTGTCCAAGGGCTTCATTCCCATTAATACATGGCAGCAGAGGGCTGCAACACCATTAAAGCCCACTAAGAGACATCGTCTGCAAGTTAAGATATATCGTTGCTAATGTTTTATGGAGAAATGACCAAACTGTTTCAATTAGCATAAAATACGCTCCTTTATCATATCGGACAGGCGGCAATCGAAAACGGTCTGAACAATCGATGACCGCGGATCATAGATCGCTGGAAACAGTGTTTTCGATTGCCATTTGTCGCCAGTTGGGCGACAAACGGCAGTCGAAAGCTCTGTTTCTAGTGATCTCCACGTTCGTCGATAGCATTAACGTTGTCGATTGCCCCCTATCTGTAGTGTTTATTTAATTTAGGCCTACTGAATACGTAGCCAAAACAATCCGAAACAAGGGCTACTAGGAATAATTTACAGTCGGACGACAAACGGCAATCAAAAACTCTGTTTCTAACGATCTTAGATCTACATTCGTCGATAGTGTTATCGTGTTCGATTGCCCCCTATGTGAAGTGTTTATTGAATATAGGCCTACTGTATACATAGCCAAAACAATCCAAAACAAGGGCTACTAGGAATATTTTACATTTTTCATGTTCCTGTTATAAAAAAATATGTTTCCATACCGGATATGCGGCAATCGAAAACTCTTGGCGAACAATCGATGAACGCGAGTCAGATATCACTACAGCCAGTGTTTTCGATTGCCAATTTTCGCCAGTCGGGCGACTTATGGCAATCAAAACTCTGTTTTTTTTAACTTTTTTTTGGTCTACGTTCGTCGATAATATTGACGTTTTCGATTGCCGCCTATCTGGTGTGAATTCGTTGTACGTTTCATGATGCTACGGTGGACATTTTTTGCATTGAATTGAATAAAATAATTTGGGACTGCTTGTGTTTGAAAGGAAGGTATATAACAATGACGATATAATATTCTTTTCCGTATATAAACGTTCGCCAAGCCCTCGTGTGATAATGTGTTGTAGCCCTCACCGCTTCGCGGTTCGGGCTGCAACATATGATCACACTTGGGCTTGGCAAACGTTAATATACGTAAAAGAATGTTTTATCCTCTTATTAAAGCATGGCTATAACATGTCTTGATACTTTGATGCTTTCTTACACATAGGATTTATGTAGATAAAAGCTAAAAATTATAGCTTTATTCCTGATGCATAGATCTAAATGTCATCTAAAGAATAAACTTACAGATATGCAATATAGGATAAAAATTCTTTTCTGTGTATTAATGTTTGGCAAGCCTGAATGTGATGTGTTCCAACCAGAACCACACAGCGGTGAGGCCTGCAACACATTATCGCACAAGAGCTTGACAAACGTTGATATACAGAAAGGAATGTTATATTGACATTGTTATATATTATAGGACTTTTTGGGTACTGTAAAGGTGGCAACTTTAATATTCGTATCTGGGCGTGGCTCGGTAATTTCAACTGCTCAAGAATGGAAATCAGGTTCTATCTATTGGTTAAGCGTTTAAAAGATGCTTGAGCCGCGCAGGCCTGCGTGCATTTGATGAAAGCCCTGTCCGTTAATGCACTGAACTCACATTTATTAACCCTTAAAGCGTATATTACAACACAATCATATGTTTTTATCGTCTGTTGAAATATTATGAAGCCTCTTAAACAAACACTGTAGATCAAGAGCAGACTGCTCATCTAGAAGCAGTCTGATCTGGGTCCACACTGTTTGCCTCTATACTTTTGTTAAACAATAAACAAACACTTTCGAATGTAGTTATAACGCCTCATTTTCAGATTTTACCTATGTCTAAAGTAGACTAATAACGCAGTCATGAGGTGCCGCCTTTACAGTATCCCAAAAGTTGTGAATATTTTCCTTTCAAGCAAAAGCATTTCCAAAAAAATGTCCACTGTAACATCGTGAAGCATACAACAAAACCACACCTTATAGGCGCAGTCGAAAACATCGATACTATCGACGATTATAGACCAAAAATAGTTAGAATCAATCATTTTATCACCATCCGTGCCTCATCGAACAGGCGACACTTTGCAAACAAAACACTGTTTCTAGCGAGTTTTGATCCGCGTTCGTCAATGGTTAAGAGTGTTTTCTATTGCTCACTATCCGATGTGGAAACATTTTTTTCAACAGAAACATGACTGAAAAATGTAGATAACTCGTAGCTCTTGTTTCAGATCGTTTTGGTTACGTATTCATTGTATCAATACACATACTGGATAGGTGGCAATCGAAAACGTTGATACTATCGACGAACGTAGATCAAATACCGTCAGAAACATACTTTTTGGATTGCAGTTTGTTTGCTTGACTGGCGACAAATCGTAAATCTAGCGATTTGCGATCCACGTTCATCGATTGTTCGGAGCCTTCTCGATTGCCGCCTATCCAATGTGATAAAGTAGCGTATCTTATGATAGTTGAATAGTTTGGTCAGTTCTCAATAAAGCATTAGCGACGGTATCTTAACCCGCAGAGGATATCCGTGAGCAGGTTGAAATGGCAATTATGCCCTCTGCAGTCATGTTTTATCGGAAATAAAGCCCGCAGTCGGTGATTGGTCAACGGTCAACCAAAATATGACACATTAGATTAAATGAAATGTACAATTGTCAGCGATTGAAACACTTCAAGTTTCTATAGTAAACACTTATTATAAGGTATATAACAATAAGCGGATGATACATTCTTCTGTCTATAAATGTTTGCCAAGCCCAAATGAGATAATGTATTGTAGCCTTAACCATGAAGCTGTAAGGGCTGCTCCAAGTGCGGATCCAGAGGGGGGAGGGGCAGGGGGTCCGGACCCCCTCTGGAAAATCACAAATTATATGGGTTTCTATAGGGAATAAGCAATTGGACACCCCGTGAATTAAGTTGGACTCCCTGGAAAAAGTTGGACCCCATCTGGAGCCTTGAAAAACAATAGATTTCTTTGAAATTGACCATTAGCGGCAGCATGCAGAAATAGCAACCGAGACATGTATATAGTGTGTATATTTATACGGTCCGCAACTTTTAACCCTCAAAATACTGAATGACTTCATACTCTGTGTGATGTTTTTAAAAGCTAATACTTGCATTCCTTCTTTTTGTGAAAGCAAAATACTTATCTTCAACTTATACCGCTAACTTACCTAGTTCCACAATCCTGCGGCCTTCATTCCACTGTATGTGCTGTTTTAAATCTTCGACGATATCATTGTTGTTCTCGTCAGTCATGTCATCCGGCGACTTTGGCTTCCGTTTAGCGAACTAGCCTTTTTTGGATCTGTTTTTTTGCCTTGAAGTTAGCAATTCTGTCATTTTGTTGTTTACTTGCCAATGCATCGAAGAGTTGTCAGGGGAGAATGATATCTACCGTTTTACAAATAAGTATTCTCTTTTAAAAACAAGATTTAGGAACGATAACTCTTACACTCTTATTTTTAAGTAAAAGTAAGGTTATCTTTTGACATGAGTCCCCTACCACCTTAACATTTATTAGCATGATAAAGACAACATCTTAGAGACTTAAAACAAGAAACTTCTTTATTTGTTGGTATTCTAGTTTTCATGAGCAGTTGAAATTTCGTGCTCAGTTGAGTTGAGCATGAAAAAAGTTTTATAACCTCTGGGCCAGGCTTTCTACCTACACATAAAGCAAACAGTGTAGACCCTGATCATACTGCTTCTTGATCTGCATCTAAACTGTTTATGTAGGCTCTTTTCTCCTTCTGTTCAAAATGTTCAAAATTAGATTTACATTAGTGCGCCTCTTTGGAGCGCAGTGGCTCAGTGGTAGAGTGCTTGACTTGAGACCGAGGGGCACCGGGGTCACTGCCTTGTGTCTTTGAGCAAGACAAATTAATCCTAGCTTAGTACTGGTTCAAACCAGGAAGACCCGTCACTTTATAACTGAAAGATTGTTGATGGGACGTAAAGAATCGAACAAATAACCAATACGTCTCTTTAAACCAGTGCAGATCCAGATCAGGTGGCTTTTGCAGAAGCTAGTTGGTTGTTATCCACGCTTTTCCAGGCAGGCTGGTTGTGAATTGATTGTTTTTACTGTAAGCATGTGATGGAATTGGCTAAAAAGTTATTCAATTGACAAGACAAGAGTTAATGTTAAACCCATCTAGTTAGATGCATACTGCTTTCTCACATAGTTCTTGAGCTTTTTTGAGCATTAAATTGCATAGGGCCAGTTGAGCAAAAATAATTTGCGTAAAATTTATTTTCTTATCTATCAGTTTAAACATTTGTTCTGGGTGCTCAAAAGAACCGTCTCAGTGAGACGGTTCTTTTGAATACCCACAACATGTGTTTTGATTGAGAAGTAAGAAAAATAATTTTCAGTTACGCACTCTTATCAGGGGGCCTGAAATTGTAAATATTTTCTTGTTCATCAGTAATCATAATTGTGTTGTTGGGTGCTTAAAAGAGCCGTCTCATTAAGAGGGTTCACTTGAGTACCCACAACAAATGTTTGGTTAAGAAATAAGAAAATAAATATTTATGCGTGACTCTTATCTAGAAGCAAGGCCTGAAGTTTATAAAACTTTTTTCATGCTCAACTTAACTGAGCATGAAATTTATCCTGCTCATAAATGTTAAAATGCCAACAAGTGTTGGTATTTTAACATTTATTAGGAAGATAAATACAACATCTAAGAGTTTTAAGGCAAGAAAAATCTTTTTCTTTACACTTTAGTTTCTATGAGCAGTTGAAATCTTATGCTCAGTTGAGTTGAGTGAGAAAAAAGTTTTATAACTCGGATCCTGCTGTTCTAACAGTCTAATAAAATTGATATTTTCTATTTTCAGGCCTATTGCAAGCATAATCTTGAAATGAATGTAACAGCTCAGAATGTTGTTCAGGTTAGTATTCTAGTGCACGTACAGTTAATGTTCTAAAGTTTTGAACAGGTTTCTCTTTCTTTTCTCAAATAGAATGTTGAATATCAGGGCTGGAGTTTTTTGTCAGAATACTAAATAGCAAACAGGGAAGGCCCTGATCAGACAGCTTCTTCTGAAGCAGTCTGATTTACAGGGTTCCCACAAGCTCTGGAAATCATGGAAAACCTGGAAAATCACAAAAAAAGTTCCATGCATGGAAAAATCATGGAATTTGAAAAAAACTTGAATAAGCATGGTAAAATCATGGAATTTTGCGAAATAATTTGACGAAACCACCAGTAGCCAGAAAACTAGCTGTCGGACACTTGTGTGACCGACAGCTAGTTTTCTGGCCACTTGTGTGTCCAACAGCTAGTTTTCTGGCTACTAGTGGTTTCAAGTTTTAATTTTTTCAAAATGCATGCATGGTCTACAAGCATGCTGTTGTTGCTGCATTCCGCATTTATGCTCAGGGTGGTGAAGATGCTGCTAAAAGGGGAGGTTGGAGACCATGCATTAAATAGTCCTGGAAATTACATTGTTGATCATGGAAAATCATGGAAAATTCATGGAATTGTGTTTTTGAATTTCTGTGGGAACCCTGGATTTAGGTCTGCACTGTTTGTCTAGGCCTTTTTTGGCAGGGAACTCGAGGTCAAAATTTTAGAAAATTTACCGTAAGGGAAGCGCAGTGGCCGCGTGGTAGAGTGCTTGACTAGAGACCGAAGGGCCGCAGGTTCCAGTCTTACCGGCTTCACTGCCTTGCGTCCTTGAGCAAGACACATTAATCCTAGCTTAGTACTGGTTCAACCCAGGAAGACCCGTCCCTTTATAACTGAAAGATTGCTGACTGGGACGTAAAGAATCAAATTAAACAAACAAAATTTACCTTAAACCATTTCCTTAACAATTAAAAAGGCAATTGGAGTTGTAAGGTGATGTATATTTTGGGGACAAAAATTGCTTTGTTGAAACCCAAATAAGCTTTCCAGTCATAACAATCATTCGGCTTCAAAATATAGCTACTGGGCTGTGTAGCACAGTGGGTAACCTGTTTGGCTACAGATATGTGTCTGACTGCAGATCCAGGGGTTGCGAGTTTGATCCCAGCCTGGTCCTATACTTTGGTGGAGATTGATCATGAAATAATTTCTACAGTCATTCTCCTCCCGTCTGCTGAATCATTCAAGAGGGTTGTTGTCAGTTACAAGCGAAAGTATATGCACAAAGTACTGGTTAACCCCTTGTTCAAGCTTGCCCAGGATAAAGTGTGGTTATGTGAACTGACCGTCCCGCCATGAACATAGTTGTTGACTTGGGACATAAAGCAATAAAAGGAACAAACTAAACAAAATATATCTCTAAACAAATCTAAAAAATATGTGCAACAAATTACCAATTTTACATTACTATTTCAGTATTGAATTATTACCTAAATAAAATCGCTTTGTAAATATATTGTTTGTGGTCATGTTCCCTGGCTATAACCAGTTCTGGTCGGTTGGGTTTATGGTTTTGTGGTTTAATGTCCAGGAGCACCTGAAGGCTCAACTGGCAGTGATACTGATTTTAAAGCGTCTCAAAAGACGGGGCCATGGCTTACAGTCTCATCCGACAGACCAGGAGAAGCCGGGAATAAAATATTAAATTGAAGGTTTTTTTACTGTAACAGTTCAATGTCATTGCTTGTCTTTAACTTTACATAATCTTATTTTGATCCTTTTTTATTTTGGTCAATTAAGGCTTAGAGAGAATTTAAGGAGGAACATAACATTGACTTGTTTTATTTATAGATTTTGGAAGCAGCAGACAAGATACAAGCTACAGACATGAAGAAACATGCTTTAAACATCATAGTCCACCACTTTCCCAAGGTAATTCATAATTAGCAATAATAATGATTGCTCTTGATTTATTGAATTTATTAAACAAGTTGGGGAAAAGAGATAAAATGTGAGGCTTGCCAAGCATTTTATTGCTTTTTCACAACTCGTTTAATAAATATAAAAATACAGGAGCATGAATGTTAGATTCTATTTATCAAATGACATTAAAATTACTTAAAAACACATTTTTTGCGAGAAAGCATCGAGATTTGCCATCTTTTAGACAACATTATAATGGACTTCATTACGTTATGTTATTAAATGTGTAAACCACTAGTGGTTTATCGATTTTATTGGATGGCGATATTTCACTCCCAGATGAGACGTCATGTGCTAAAAAGGCCCTTTCATGGAATTTGTAGGGTATCAGGGCATAGTTTATAAGGGATTATAGGTCCAAATATAATTGGGGAGGGCGGGGAGGGGGCAAGTCAGTTTTAGGAATTGAACATAGAAAATCAATTTTTTGTTTTGTGGTAGTGCGATAAAATGTGATTTTGATGAAACAAGGCCATAGGAAGGACAGTAGTATGAGAAAATTACAGTGACTCAGTTGGTTTGCATGAAAGACCCCTAACTTATCAATGCATCATCTCCAAAAACATATAAATCAAGATATAAAAAGGCACTTTACCTTCTGTTTAGTACTGGTTCAACCGAGGAAGACAGTAAAATGTCCCGATATGACTGAAAAGTTGTTGACTGGAACATAAAGCATCAACACAAACAAACTTGCTAGCAATTGTCCATTTCTTGAAGAAATTTTTGGAATATTGATGGAATCCTGAATACTTCGGGTCCTTTGCAAAGTAAGTGAAGCCTGAAGGGCTTCAGGTTACGTATGCAAGAGACCTGAAGTATTCATGATTCCATGAACAGGCCAAAAATTTAATTTATTGCTTATATTTTATTTTAAATATCTAAAATGTAAAAAATATTTATAGATTAGGAAAAAACCCCAGTTTTGTATTTAATATGTAATTGTATTAACGGTTTTGTTGGAGTGTAAAACGAGAAAGCGGAACAGCTAGTGTTAACACAGACAGCCAATGGAGCAAACAAGAGGCTTGTTTTGCATGTGCGACTCAGGTGTGGCTCACTGTCAATCACAACACCAGTGTCACTTCTAGGGAATGAACTCGATGTTCGAAGCATATTGCACGGGCATGTGAGCTTGGCAGCTTTTAATCAAATTTATGTCAATTCATGAGGCTTTGGCACCAAGCTCTATAGACAAGTTGTTGGGATTCCTATGGGCACTAATTGTGCTCCCCTGGTTGCAGATTTATTCCTGTTTTGTTATGAAAGGGACTTTATGATGTCTCTTTCTGATGATAAGCAGGCTGATGTTATTGATGCGTTTAACACTACTTCCAGATATTTGGACGATATTTTAAATATTAATAATGTTTATTTTGACAATATGGTTAGTCAAATATACCCTTCAGAGCTCCAGCTTAATAAAACCAATGCCTCTGATACCGAAGCCGCATTTTTAGACTTGCATTTGTCAATTTCTAATGATATTGTTTCTACCAAAATTTATGACAAACGTGACGACTTTGATTTTGAAATTGTCAATTTCCCATTTTTAGATGGTGATGTTCCTCGTTCTACATCCTATGGAGTCTATATCTCTCAACTCATTCGTTTTGCTAGAGCATCTAGCTATGCTGCTGACTTCAACACTCGCAATGAATTGTTAACTCAGAAACTTCTTAAACAAGGCTATCGGTATCATAAACTTCGCAAAACATTTTCAAAATTTTATAGACGATACTATGATTTGATTTCTAAATTCCAAGTTGGACTTAAATCTCTCTTGCGCCAAGGACTTTCAGAACCTGATTTCTATGGTGACTTGGTGTATAAGTTGAAGAAGATTGTTGGCTCTAATAATTTTTCAGCGCAGTTCATTAAAATAATTTCCCATTATAAAAAGATTGGCTATAACATTAATGTATTGCAACAGACTGCATGCTTGGTAGTCAACCCAATCACGGTTGGCAACTTTGCTTTCCTCTTTAATTGCACGCCGGTGGGTCGGACTTCAGACTCTATGATGGTTCCGACTTAAAGACTTATCTATTGATGAGATGGTAGGGGCCTGATGCTTTGGCTGTTTGTCGGGCCCACCGGGGTTTACCTGTTGGATTTCTTTTGCTCCGGTATTCAGTTTAATTTACTGTTGAGTCCTTATCCTTGCTTTATCTCCTTGTTATATCTTGATTTATATGTTTTAGGAGATGATGCATTGATAAGTTAGGGGTCTTTCATGCAAACCAAATATCTATGTGTCTTGATCCACATCTGAATTAAGGGTGAGGTTGGCGCCGTTAAACCGGTTTAAGCCCTCCAGTAAAATATTTTACTGACCGTTCCAAGGCGGTACTTCTTTTGTGGATCTTTTATGTTTTTGTTCTGTCTTGTGTTTGCTATGTTTTGTGCGCGTCTGTTTATATGTGCTTTGTGGTCACCTGCTGGGAAAGGGCTGACCTCTTGGCTCTCGTTTGTGGTGACTTCTGTGAGTTTGTCACTTTCCCATTGGTATCCTGGGTCAGGTGTGGTACTTGATTGTATCGATTCCTGATCTTTGCACCATTACTTACTTTTGAGCGGTTGCAAAAATCTAAAGATTCATTAAAGGATTGCTTTGAAAATGTAAATATTGACTGATGGACTGCAGAGCACATCAATAGTGCCATCATTCATCATTTTAGCTACAAATAATGACAGTAACATATTTTCAATTAAGTAAGGTCATTAGAAGAGGGGCTTTCAGCAATTTGGCTAAAATTAGTTAAAACAAGACAGGGATTTTCCTACCTTTCTTAAGTCGGGGCCAGGGGCCTGTTGAAAATGGGAAGACAAGCATTTGGACCATCAAATTGGGAAAACTAGAACTGGACTGCCATTTTAAATGCATTAAAATCATATAAGAAATTAGCAGTGTAAAGGTATAACATATTTGTTGCTTTAATTGTGCAGCATAAAAATCCTGAAAAATTGCATAAAAATGTGAATGAAAACCTGTTTTCATTCACATTTTTATACAAATTTTATGCATCTGTAACTTTGATATTTTTGATGGGATTTTCATGAAATTTTCCCCAAAATTTAGAATCCTGAAATGTTGTAGCTGATAGGGTTACTGGTGACTTTTATGAAATTTCGAATCATCGAAAGTATTTTGCATTTTTCTTTTAAGGTTGCCAAGTTACAGAGGATGAGACGACTGAGCCGTGAACTTTTGTTGGACATCTTAGATGCAATAGCGGAGCGTATGAGTGATGGTGGTCTATGCCTGGACTTGTCCTTCACCAATCTTAATGACTGGAGCACACCTTGACATACCTGACTGAGCCGTAAACTTTTGCGTTGTTTTTTGGGTGCTAATAAGCAGAAAATTAGGCATGGTTTTCTATCTGTCATAAAGGAGAAGTTTATTGAGTGGAGGGGAGTTATGTGCAATAGTGTGAACTTCTTTATAGTGCTTCAACCGCTTATACACTAATGGATTCTTCCATCTGATTGGACACAATATGCTTGGGATGGTCCATCCTATATATCAAGGGGTCACAGGTTAAGATTTTCAAATAAAAGTGAGGATTATTTTTTGCGATAGCAAATAGTGTAGACCCTGCTAGGTACAGTCAACCTGCTAATAAGGAATCACTGCCAATAAAGGGTCACTTTTACTTTGCAACAAAGATTCCATTTTTTATAGGAAAGTAATCTGATACCAATTACTTAAGTCAAATACAGTAACTTATCCTTCAAACTAAATCATTTTTTTTGTAAACAATATTGTCTTCATGATCTAAATCAGTCAAACGTACATCAAGCATTTCGTTAATCATGCAAGACTTCCATAGCAAAAAAGCAAAAGTGGAAGAATTGTTCTCAAATAAAAAGCCCAAACGAAGAAACTCAAATAATGGTCTGCATAAACATTGAGTATAATTAATGAACTTTGTACACATCAACTGGATTTGCATTATACCTTTCCAATACTTTGTGTATACAGCTGGTTTTACTAGCCGACAAAATGACCATTAAAGGGTCAATAAGTTCACAGATACACAGATGCTTGAGTTTATGATTTTTTGTCACTTTTTCTGATGTGTAGTGACATTCTCTCAAATTCTATCCAAAAATTTCTAGAAAATAACAGACCATGAACAAAATGAAAATTTTGACCAAACTGACTCGAATGCCTCAGTGTTTGACATCTTAGTGACATTTTGAGGCCGCATTTAAAAATAAAAACTGATCAGAGATGAATCATCACTGTGTCTTATTCGGAAAAGGTTTACCAAGTTTGCGCACTGGTTTTGACTGGCACAACATCCTTCAAGACAGCCCCTGCACATGCTTTTGTCAAGTGACCTTTTATTGGCGGAAGTGACCCTTTAATGGCTGGTGCAGATGTGAACATGAAACTGCCAATAAATTTCTGGGTGCCCCAAGCTGAATATGGAAATACATATGAATATAAAGTTGGTATACTGGTCCATAATTATGGTGAAGTTCAGTTCCCTGACATGGGTAGTTTTTCTTTAAACAAGAACTTCAGTTATAGTGACCCGTTATTGACAAGTTAACTGTATGCATTTAGGAGGCACTAGTATAGAAGGGATTAACATCATTAATAGTTATTTATTGTTTACTCCAAATCTCTTAATTGCCTTGCCGGCAGAGTTACTGTTTTGTGTCCTTGAGCAAGACACTTTATCCGCTGCTTAGTACTGGTTCAACCCATGAAGGCCTGTCCCGACATGACTGAAAAATTGTTGACCAGGCCTTTAATTTAGAGTGTGTTCCAAAAATTGTTTTCTTATTTCTCAACCAAAACATATGTTGTGGGTACTCAAAAGAACCGTCTCAATGAGATGGTTCTTTTGAGCGTCCAAAACATATGTTAAAACTGATGGGTAAGAAAATATTTACAATTTTACGCTCAAAATTTTTGATTATCTAAACCTATGGTTGACTGACATAAAGAATCAAACAAGACAAACTTACCTTTCAGGTATTAATTTAATCCTTGTCATGCTGATTATTTTTATGTACCACACTCGTCCCCAGTTTTCTTCCTGTCAAACAGCAACAATCCATTTGTATGAGTAGATCCTGATCAGTTTGCATCGTCAGAAGCTACCTCGTCTGGATCTACAGTGTTTTCAAAAATGGATAAACCTGGGTTTACCTTGACAAGGGTTAACAAATCACAGCTAAATCACAGGTTTAGATAAAAAAATTTCAGCGTAAATTTGTGATTATTTTCGTACCCATAATTTTTAGCATATGTTTTGGGTGCTCAAAAGAACCGCCTCACTAAGACGGTTCTTTTGAGTACACATGACATATGTTTTTGTTGAGAAATAAGAAAATCATTTTTCTGGTACACACTCTTAACTAAAGGCCTGTAAATGTAGTTTTTTTAAAAATCTTTTTAACTCTTTTTTCTTTACTGTTGTCTGCTGATAACTTTTGCAAAAAGGTTTGGACAAATCATCGGGCCTGATCTGGATCCAAACTGTTTGACACTCTGATCATATTCCTGAAAGAATTTTCTGAAAAAGTTGTTTTTGAAAAAAATCAGCAGACGACAAAAAAGCGAGAAAAAGAGTTAATGTGACTCTGATTTGCACTTTTTGACAAAGCTGCATCTTGATAATGTTGGCTAACAGGGTTATTTCCCATCTTTTTATAACTTTTTTAGGACTGACTCCTAATGGCGTCATATTGTAATATTGTTATTAGATTGTTATCAAAATAAAAGTGCTGGACACTGCTCTTATAGTACGTGTTATCTGTACTTGGGGCGCATTGCATTTGCGCACTTTTTGCATTTTGCGGTGATATCTTTTGTGTATTTTTTGCGATTTCATTTGCGCACTATTTTCACACCCTAATCAGGATTAAGTAGTGATCAATGGCCCTGAAACTATGTCTTGTATGGGTAACTGTACAGGTGAAATGTGTGCTTAGTGATGTTGTTTTCTTATCTTTCTTCGTCTATAAGGCCTGTGCAATGAAATCAGTGACGTCTTCATTGACGAAACGTTTCAATTTTGTTAAAAGTTCTTTCTTCAAATGTTCAATATACATGGATTATGCAATCAACATCATGCTAGACGAAATTTAACCATTGAACTACCACCATTCAGATAGATTTTGAAATAGCATACAGAGCTTCGAGAAGCTATCTCGTCAGTTGCCATCCAGTGCTGCAGATTTCACTTAGGCCAAGCAAATTGGCGGTAGATCCAAACAACTGGACTTGGTGCTCATTACAAAGACAGCCAGAGTGAAATAAGAAAATGGCTTAAAAGTAATTTGACTGGCATTTTATGTAGTCAACAATATTTACTCAGAAGAGAAAAGAACTAATAATAGCTCAGAATTGTTTCATGCTCACTTTAACAAACAGTTCTACGCATCTCATCAAACCATTTACATATTTAATGAGTTGTATCTAGCTGTTATGAGTTGTATCTAGCTGTCACGACTTTCAACTACCTTAATGACCCTTAATTATTATTTTAATTAGGTGTGAAAAAGGTGCGCAAATGATAGGCAGAATAGTGCGCAAATGAAGGAATCGAAGTGAGCAAAAGATATACTGAAGCGGGCAAATGAAAAGCGCCGGTATTTGGAACACTTCTACTGTAACAGTCCCAAGAAGATCATTGTTTTGACATCAACTTGTGGTGGCTACAGCCCCATTATAGACCACCCATTAAATACAGAGAGCAATAGTCTTTCAACCCTGCTTTGCTTGATCAATGATTTGTTTCAATTGCCACTTAAAACAACATTCAAAGTATCAAAGGACTTGAGACCGAGGGGCCGCGGTGTCAAGCCTCACCGGCGTCATTGTGTTGTGTCCTTGAGCAAGAACATTAATCCTAGCTTAGTGTTACGACATAAAGCCGGTCAGGAAGGAAGAGGGGAAATCTTATTGGAAAATTCCTTTATGCGATGACGATGCTACCAGGGAAAAATAATGCACACAACTAGCAAAAACTTTTCAGTACTTTATGTACTAAGAAAACATCAACAACACATTAATATACAATGACACCACCTACGCTGTTATTTCTGGCTAATTGACCATCCTATACTAGAGCAAGTTGCCACTCCAAGATCGTTTCAATTAGAACCAATCTTGGATTGTCCTGTTCTAGATGTACGTCAACTAGTCAGAAATAAGAGACGTAAAGAATATGATTAACATATAGCTTAAGTTCTCATAAAAAAAAACAATTGGGCCCTTTAATATTTCAGTTCTCGTATTGACGAGAAGTCTCGAGATTATACGCGTCTCGCGAACACTATGTCTTCTAAGCTGCACGTGTGTCTACTTCAGACCATCGGCGCTGAGGTGATCGAACCTGTACTTTGGTCGTCACTGGATTCACGTAATAGTAATATTTGTTACGCGTACTGCTGATCGTCGCTCAAGACGTCAGCATTAATATATATAGGTCCTCCTGATCATATCCCCACGTTGGGGTGTCAGATTCACATATAACCATTCAAGCCGGTTGGCTTCCCATTTGATTGTGCTACCTTGTAACGATTGGGCCTTGATCCACGCTGGTCGTGGCCTGAGGGGGACAACTAATATGTGCCCTCAGGTGATAATCAACGCCTCACCAACATTCAGCCTCCAACGTAGGAGGGGACACAAGAGACGATTCTGCAAAAAACAATCTATATTTAGAATCTCAGAATCACTCTTTTGCGTCAATAATGGGGTTGTTCGTTCGAAGTTCACAAAAATAGAAATAATTTCAGTGGTCTTACTCTTTTAAATTACAGCCTAACCCTATAAGCGCGCAATTAGCCCACACCCGTGGGTGTATGGCTAACGGCTCCCATGCGGTTAGGATGGATCGGCTCTTCTAAATATCCACACTTAAACTTATATAATAGAGAAGTATTTCTTTAGTGACTGACCTATGTCAGCGCTAAACAATACCTCTTATGCCCAACGAACAAACCCATACATAACAAACTCTTCTATACACTGTCGTAACGTCACCCTGGTTGAGACGCTATCGCAGCCTAAACATCAAGATCCCGTGGCCCTTTTTCCCTTCAAGGTCACGTTATCTAGATAGTTTCGAGGTTTACAAATACTGATACCAATTCTCTTAAAATTCCAGGAAAACGGTTGAACAGTGTGGTGCCGACGTAACGTTGGGACGTTTACGTCGGACATCACCCTGCCCACGCACTAATTTCGTACATGTATAACGTATCAGTTGTAAACAACTAATTACGACCTCTCGGCAAAAAATATATACATCAATATTGAGAGATTACATTCTGCTGTTTTATGTGTGTAAAACCGTACAATGCTTTCTTACATTTATTTTGGTGTAACACAAAATATTTTACATTTACTTTGGTGTAACGAAAATATCTTACATTTACTTTGGTGTAACAAAAAATTATTTTGCATTTACTTTGGTGTAACATTACACCTACCTAATCTCTAAACATACATGTCAGCTATCACCTTATTTATGTAAGTGTGTTGTAGTGTATGCACCTAACCCTTATTCTTATATGCGTCAGATATAACTCGAGGTGACACATACAGGTCGCTACAGAAAGTCGATTATCACTGGCAGTTAAATCGTCATTCCAACAACGCCGTACAAATCACAACAATTTAAAATCTAGCTGCTAAAATTGTTTTTCACCTATCGGTCCCTGGTAAATCTTTCAGCATGCCATTATAGTTTTAGGTGCAGGCCCGACATGGCCTGTGACTACTTTTGTCCGAAATAACCCGACGAGTCCATCCGAAAGCTTTTACTATAGCCGCAAGAATGGTCCCAGCAGATTTTTAGGCAATACGCATGTGCGTAACTTCATACGCAAGTGCGTAACAATCGCTATTTTCACCGAAAAAACGGGACGTTATGGATAACACCCGAAAGAACTCATACACGGAATGCTGGCCGATTCAACAGACGACAAAATAGAAAACGAGTGACTTATTATTTCAATACAATGTGACATGCTAGAGACATCGCGATTCAATGCAATTACACGAATCGCCATCGCCCTGTCATGTACAATATCAACACAGTAACAATATATATAACTTCACATACCTTTTATAATAATGAATAGCATCTCTATATCGAACCTTTCAAGGGTATGTTTAAAATGTCCCCTAACAAGAATGGGAAATTCCATCCTTTATATATTGAAAAACGCACAAGATTTCCGAGATATTCAAGAAGAATAAGGAAAACGTGCAAGCGTTGATAAATATAGATACAATGAATTCCATCTCAGACAAACCGACCTTTTATTGGGACTATCAATAGAAAGAGTACCGTATCATGGTTCGAATAGGTGACCAGGTGCATACCTAAACCACTGCGTATTTGTGCGTATACGCAACCATAGCTGATTCTGTTATTCCAGCCATTCTGTATCGTAACACTTAGTACTGGTTCAACCCAGGAGATCCCGTCCCTTTATAACTAAAAGATTGTTGATGGGACGTAAAATATCAAATGAAAAAAAAGTATCTAAGGACTCGTAAAGTAGAAACTACCATTTGTTCATACAGTAAAAACCTGTGTAAAACGACCACTCTCAAAAAGACCAAAACATGTTTTTTAAGACTAATTATCACTTAATGCAGGTTAAAAACATTGCAGAATGCTCGAAGGGGAGCATTCTGCAATACTGTCGACCTTCATTAAGCTACAATTTGTCATAAAGATCTTTGTTTTGTCTGTTTTTGAGTGGCCGCTTAGGACAGTTTTTACTGTACGAGGGGCATTTGGAAAGTTCTTAGCATAATCTTTTATCTCAGTAACCGATTTACAAACCGTATCGTGTTTTGTATCATTTTAAAGAGCTATCTTTCCTTTATGTTATGGCACCAATTTCATGAGGATATCATAATGCAGACACGAAAAATATTATTGTGAATACATGCACTGTTTGTATACTGGAAAACGCAAAATTTCAGTGGAAAATATAACATTTTACCTTTTGAAAAGTGTGCAGAACATTAATAATAAGTCATGAAATTAGCTACTTTTGTATCATTTGGTAGGCAACAATCTGGTACAGTGATTATACAATTGATGGCGGAGTTGGATGTTTCTAATAACTAAATACTGGAACAGCAATACCAAAACCGTCTGGAAAGCAAAGCAATGCGCTAATTTTTTCAACTAAAAATCGCATGTCACAATGCACATATTTTGAAAATATATAACCAAAAGTAGTTAAAAAAAGCCTTTCATTGGTATTTTTGTAAAGTATACTTTATGCGCTTTGTATTGAAACCAAAATAAATTTTGTAAACCAGAACAAAGGGAAGATAACTCTTATAATCTTACCATGGGGTAGAGTAAGTTTAGCTATGAGCTGACATTCTGGTTCCTTTTAATTAAAACAGTGGCAAACAAAAAGGTAAAAATACATTGAGAGTAGTATAATCAATCAATTGTGTGATATTTAACGCGATATCATGAGAAGTTATTATGCCATCGACAAAATGTTACCCCACCCACTTCTTGAAAAGTAGGGGTAGTGTTATTAGGAATAATATTCTTGAAAACAGAACTAAAGAAGCCACACTTTTTGCACAACGAAATAATTTGTATTCATTGTTCACTACAAATAAAGCAAAACATATACTCAATTTACATTTTTTGTGCTCCTGTAGTGACACAATTTATAGTAAAAGTATAAAGAAAAATGGAAAAAAGTCCCAGTTTTGAAAGTTTACCATTTCTCCTTAGTCAACATTTCCCAAATGTAAAGGTGGAAGTCGTGCAAGCAGTGATCGCATAATATAATTTAATAAAAACTAAGTTGTCACCAAATCGTTAATTTGTCAAATCAAGATCGCAAATAAGGTCCCCAATTTTCCTTTATTTTTTCTAAGTATTTTGCTTAAAATTTCCGCCAGTATATAAACCCCTACTCATTTTGAGCATGCGCTGCACATGCACACCAAGTCCTTTTTCGACAAAAATCAAACGATTAAGTAACCGTTGAATTCCAGTTTCCAAAAATGTATTATTTGATAGCATTTTATCAACACATTGTGGAGTTATGATGCCATGCTAAGAACTTTCCAAATGACCCTCGTATATAGGCCTTTTTGTGAGAAGACCTGTCTTAGGGTTTCGGACTGAGTAAGACGCAAGACTACCCCGCTCAGCTACAAAGATACTGGTAAGCTAGATATTGAAATTTTGCATGATGCAAGTTCAGATTTATACATTGAAGAAAACAAATAAAAAAGGCGGTGCTGATATGACTTTGCTGGTGCACAGGCTGGTCTGCACCTTTGTTGTTCGCATTCAGCAAAACCAGGTTTTCATTCAAAGAGGGGCTCAATCAATGTAGGCATAACAGAGAAAAAACAATTTAAAAAATAAAAATATGAAATTCATCATTTTCATACTCATTTGAGAAATGATTAAAATCAAAGAAAACTACAAAAGCTTATATGTTCATAGTCTCCAAAAAGAATTCATACTTACATTCTTTGCTTCCAAAGGATACCCTTTTAAGAACATATTTGACTTCACTACAGCTGGTGACTGGGACTGTGTGGCGGCGGTAGAACGTCTCCCTGCCCTTCACTCTAGTGTAGATTTTATTTTCTTGTCCTTTGGGATCATGGGTTTCATTGTGGAACTTTGAAACTATAAGAGGGTCACAGATGAAGCCTAAACGGCAGAAACTAGCTAGTCTGGCCCAGGAAATATGCACACTCTAGTTTCAGGTCTTTGGTGCAGTCTTTGCTTCCAAAGGATACCATTTTAAGAACATATTTAGTTGAATTGCATAACCATAGAAGTCAACCATGTTACAAGTGAGCCTTGTTAGAAACTGGAAATATTTCAAAGGAATATTTTTCCTTTGTAAAATTCTATGATAAAAATTGGTAGCCATATGCCCATGTTATATCCGAAGTATGTAAAGATGCAAAGATCAGGAATCAATACAATCCAGTACCACGTTTGACCCAGGATACCAATGAGAAAGTGACAAACTCACAGTTATACACCACAAACGAGAGCCAAGAGGTCAGCCCTTTCCCAGCAGGTGACCACAAGGCACATATAAACAGACGCACACAAAGGCATAACAAACACAAGACAGAAAAAATATAAAAGATCCATGTTATAAATGGACTGCACTGTAGCTGCATAAAACTTTCAAAGCTTTCCCCAAGACAGGTCTGGTCAAGAGTCAAGTTGAAGAAAATCAACAAAATTTATTGTCTAACACTCTCTGTCTTAGGCTTAAAAAGTGACTTACAATTCACTGAATTTTATGGCAACAATAACTGAAGCTACAACACTATCTACCTTGAATGACTAATGGAGGTAGGACAGTATTGCTAGTGATCTATCAGTGACTATATCTGACACCACAATCACCATTGTTTTTCTTCAATAACTAGTGTCAACATATCTATCTATCTATCTGGAGACTCTACAATAACTGAAGACACAGCACCATCTACCTTGAATGATTGATACAGGAAAGACGGTCTTACTAGTGATCTATCAGTGACTATTTGTGACACCGCCATCAAACATTGTTTATTTTCAATAACTAGTGTCAACATATATATACGGTTCAATTTCTTTGGCAGAGGACGAGGCTGCCAAAGTGAAAATGCATATTACAAGTATCTGGGACACGAAAGGGAAAGAAGGAAAGACGCATACTGGAACCACGTTAAGAACAAAGGGCATAGCGATACCTATTCAAGATGGTTAGCTGGTGAGAAAATTGTTATGCCACAGTACCTCCAGAGAAAACAGTTAAATAATGAACACCCTGAACAAAGGAAAATATGTGAGGCTGCAGTCTTAAATGACTTTAAAACAGAAATCGATTTAAAGAGTCTCAGAGCAAGGCAACAGGAAGAAAAGGTTAAACGATTGGACAGTGAAATGGAGACACTATTTAAAGAAAGAAGTATTTCATCAGCAGCAAAGATCCTGTTAGACATGTGGAAAGCACCAGTTTCGCAAAATGAAAAGAATTCGCATAGAAGATGGCTAAAGAACGAGAAATGGTTAAGTGACTACAAGGATAACTTCATACAGTCCTATATGAGTTTGAATCCGTTTTTTAAAGTAGAGAGAAGAGAACAAGCCACCTACGCAGAATCGACAGCACAACACAGGAAGAAATCACCCACTTATGCAGAAGTAACAAGACGACCAAAGATGAAAACACACTTTAGCAGACAAAGTACTACAACCTCAGATCAGCAGCAAAAGCATCAACCAAATCTAGAGGCCATACAAACACTATTACAACAAGTAAAGTCTCAACTGAACTTTCAACCAGCTCCAAGACAGCAACCTAAGCTAAAGAAGACAGATAGACAAACAACAAGACCAAAGACATTCTTATACAAGTCCATTGTTGCGCATTCAGATAATGATGAGGATTTTTTAGACGACAGCGCAAGTACAGAAACTCTAACTTAGACACAGCTTATCTGGCAGAAACGAGCACTAGTAAGAAATACGTTAAAATATTTAATTTATCTAGTAGAAAATTATCCAAACACGAAATGTCTGTCTTGTTGAAGGGGCTTAAATTCACCCCTACTCCAGAGAAAAGCAATCATGAACAGTTATCAAATGACTTAGCAGAATTCCATAGAAAACTTAAACTTAAGGAATATTTTTACAGTAATGAAATTACAGTGCAAGATGACTCCTTGGTAAGAAATAATAGTTACTTTGAACTCCCTAGGGGCAGAAACAATATGCTTAATGAATACATAGACTTGACTAAAGTAATACCAAGAAATGATACCCAGAGAAAAAGGTCATTTTACATAACCCGTAATGAGTGATTTGCAATTTACAGCTTAGCCAAAGATACATCGATAGTAATAAAGGAAGCAGATAAGGGAGGGGGGATTGTTATCATGAACAAAGAATTTTACAAAACAAAACTCCTAGAAATGTTAAATGACAAATCATTTTATAAACAAATAGAAAATCAAACTACAAAAAAAAAATGAAGAAATTAAAAAAAGTAGTCAGTTTACTAAAAGAAATTACGCGTAACGAAAGGAACTATTTACTAGATTTTGAATGTGAATCCAGTATGTTTTATGGTCACCCTAAATACACAAAAGTAAGCTTATTAATAAAGAATGCACCCAAATAGATGGAGAGTATCTAGAACTTTTAGAACCAGAAGATCTGACAAATCGCCCCATTGTGGCAGGTCCAGCATGCGAAACACATCGACTGAGTAATTTAATTGATATCTTACTAAAACCATTCATATCGAAAGTACAGAGCTACGTAAGAGATGACATAGATTTTCTAAAATATGTTCCCAAAATTGTACCTCAAAATACACTACTGGTATCCTTTGATATAGTAAGTCTTTATACAAATATTTCCCATGATCTAGGCATAAAAGCGATAAACAGCTGGCTAATGAAATATCCAGAATTAATACATGGAAGATTCTCAAAAGAATTTATTCTTGAGTCCATTAAAATTATACTTGAAAACAACAATTTCTATTTTAATGATAAAATGTATACGCAAGTTCGAGGTACGGCAATGGGTACAAAGTTTGCGGCCACATATGCTACTCTGGTACTAGCCTATTTAGAAGAAAAGCTGTACGTACAAACTGAAATAAAATATGGCAAAGAATTCGCTAGATATATCAAAGATAACTGGAAACGGTCTTTGGATGACTGTTTCATTTTATGGACTAAAGGAGAAGAAAATTTAAAGACATTTCACTCAGTTTTAAATGAACTACATTCAGACTTAAAATTTACAATAGAATATAGCAATGAAAGACTGCCCTTTTTGGATGTATTACTTATAAAATCAAGTAATCGCATAAGTACAGATATATTTTTCAAAGAAACAGACTCTAAGCAATATCTTAACTTTTATTCTTGCCATCCGAAGCATACGAAAACAAGCATACCGTATAACTTAGCGAGACGAATCTGCACAATTGTCTCTGATCAATGCCAAAGAGAAAAGCGCCTATCAGAATTAGGCATTTCCTTGCAAAACGAAGCTATCCGGATACAGTAATCTATGAGGGCATAAAGAATGCCAAATCAATCCCCAGAGATTCACTTTTAAGCACATGTACGCATACAAGAAACGAAGAAGAAGTGCTTCCGTATGTCTCGACTTTTAATCCAAATAACACAGGAATGTTTGGAATTTTTAAAACCAACATGAACATTTTAACAAATGACCAAACAATGCGCGAATCTCTCTCAACATCAAAAATAATTAAAGTAAACGACAACCTCCAAATTTGAAAAGACTTATAACTAAAGCAAAATTTACAGAACAGAAAATTAAAACGTCTAATAAAGTTTTCAAGTGCAATCGCCCAAATTATGCCCTTTGCAAATGCATTGAAGAGGGTAACTGTTACAATTTAAATGGTAAAGTTTTCTACGTAAACGAAACGATGTCTTGCAATGTAAAGAATGTAATTTATGCCATTAAATGCAATGGATGCAAAAAACTTTATATTGGTCAAACAGGCGATAAATTACGCACCAGAAGGACTATACACGCACAACAAATAAGAGACCCTTCAACAAGACAGATTCCTTTAAGTGAACATATCAACAATTGCCGCAGAAGTATTCCCAAATTTCAAATGTTTCCTTTCTTTAAAATGCACACAGAAAGCATTTCTGCCAGGTTAGCGAAGGAAAAGCATTTCATTCGATGCTTTAAACCTAAATTAAATGTTTTATGAACAGCTATTCAAAAAACAGATAGTCACGTCACGTGACCTCTAAGTTAACGTCTCAACGTGACGACGTCCAGACGTGACGTCTCAACGTTACGACGTTACTATGCAACAGCCCTGAAGAGCTCAGCGAAACGCGTTGGCATATTATTTAGCATAGTTTATATTAAATAAAAACAAAACATGAAACGTCAACTCATTATATATATATATATATATATATATATATATATATATATATATATATATATATATATATATATATATATATATATATATATATATATATATAGTGACTACAATGTCTGAAGCTGCTACACAACCCCCTTGAATGATAAATTGAGGTAGGACAGTCTTACAAGTGATCTATCAGTGACAGTATGAGACACCACCATCGTCATAATTAATCTTCAATAACTAGTGTCAACATATCATCTATCTAGATTTAACAATGACTGAAGCTGCCATACCATCTACCTTGACTGATTGATGGACAAGGAAGCCTTGATAGTGAGCTATCAGTGACTGTACGAGTATGTGACACCACCATCACCATCGTTTATCTACAATAACTAATGTAACATAGCAATCTATCAATTTAGAGTTTAAATTGACTGAAGCTGCCATACCATCTACCTTGAATGACTACAGGAAGTAAGACAGCCTTGCTAGTGATCTATCAGTGACTGTATGTGATACCACCATCACCATCATTTATCATCAATAACTAGTGTTAACATATCTTATGATCTAGTCTCTACAATGACTGAAGCTGCAACTTCATCTTTCTTTGTGGATTAATGGAGGCAGGACAGTCTTGCTAGTGATCTATCAGTGACTGTTTGTGACACCATCATCACCATTGTTTATCAGCAATAACTAGTGTAAACATATCTCATTTTCTGGAGTCTCAACAATGTAAGAAAGAGGGCAAAGATCAGGTATCGATACAATCAAGTAGCACACCTGACCCAGGATACCACATGGGAAAGTGACAAACATACAATTAGACATCACAAACGAGAGCCAAGAGAACCCAGGTCTGAAGCTGCTTCACAGCTCTCTTGAATGATTGATTGAGGTAGGACAATCTTGCTAGTGATCTATCTGTGACTATATGTGAAATCACCATCACTTTTGTTTATCTGCAATAACTTGTGTCAACATATCTAACTATATAGTCTCTACAACGTCTGAAGCTGCTACACCATCTCTTGAATGATTGATGGAGGTAGGAAGTCTTGCTAGTGATCTATCAGTGGAAGTATGAGTGTATGTGACACCACCTTCCTCATCATTTATCATCAATCTCGTCTCTACAATGACTAAAGCTGCAACACCATTTCTCTTTAACGATTAATATTAATGGAAGTAGGACAGTCTTACTAGTGATTTATCAGTGACAGTATGTGAACCATCATCACCATTATCTATCTTCAAAAACTAGTGTCAAGGTATCTATCTATCTGGAGTCTCTACAATGTCGGAAGCTGCTTCACTATCTACCTTAAATGATTGATGATGGTAGGACAGTCTTGCTACTGATCTATCAGTGACATTATGTGGCACCACCTTCATCGCCATTGTTTATCTTCAATAACTAGTGTCAACATATCTAGCTATCTAGTCTCTACAATGACTGAAGCTAAACACCATCTCTCTTGAATGATTAATGGAGGTAGGACAGTCTTGCTAGTGATCTATCAGTGACTATATGTGACATCACCATCACAGTTGCTTATCTTCAATAACTAGTATCAATATATCTAACCATCTATAGTCACTACAATAATTGAAGTTGCAACACCATCTTCATTGAATGATTAATGGAGGTAGGACAGTCTTGCTACTGATTTATCAGTGACTATATGTGACATCACCATCACCATTGTTTATCTTCAATTACTAGTGTCAACTTATCTAACCATCTATAGTCGCTACAATAACTGAAACTGCAGCACCATCCCCCTTGAATGATTTTAACGGAGGTAGGACAGTCTTGTGAGTGATCTATCAGTGACAGTATGTGACACCACCATCACCATTGTTTATCTTCAATAACTAATGGCAACATTTCTATCGCACCTGCTCACGGCAGGGTGCGATATAGGAGTTCAAATTTTTGTTCGTCTGTCAATCCATCAAACACTGTAACATTTAATTTCTCAGTACCTATGATGGCTAGGATTACGAAAACTTGCATAGTAATTATCCTTGACATGTTCTACAAGCGTGCACATTGACTGGGTACCCTTGACCTATATTTCACGCTCCATTGACCATCAGAATTTTACGTCGCGACATAAACTACTAAAGTGTGTTTCTCTGTAGCTATGATGGCTATGATTATGAAACCTTGCATTATGTTTGTCTTTGACATGTTCTACAAGCACACACATTGACCTGGTACCCTTTACCTATATTTCTCACTCCATTGACTGTCAGAATTTTACGTCGCGACGTTAGTACCTTTGATGGCTAGGATAATGAAACCTTGCATAGTAATTGTCATTGACATGCTCTACAAGCACGAACATTGACCCAGTACCCTTGACCTACATTTCACGCTACATTGACTGTCAGAATTTTACCTTGCGACGTAAAATACTAAAGTGTGTTTCTCTGTAGCTATGATGGCCTTGCATAGTAATTGTCCTTGACATGCTCTACAAGATTGAACATTGACCCAGTACCTTTGACATACATTTCACACTCCACTGTTTTTGTCATAATTTTATGTCCAGTAAACTACCAATGTGTGTTTCTCTATACCTATGAGAGCTAGGATTATAAAACCTTGAATAGTACTTACTGGTGACATACTCTACAATCACGCACCTTAATCCGGTACCCTTGACCTACATTTCACGCTCCATTGACTTTGTCAGAATTTAATGTCGAGTAAAAAACTAAAGTGTGTTTCTCTGTAGCTATGATAGCTAGGAGTATGAAACCTTGCATAGTAATTGTCCTTGACATGCTTTTCAAGCACGCACCTGGAGCCTGTACCCAAGACCGACATTTCACGCTCCATTGACTTTGTCAGAATTTTACGTCAAGTAAAATACTGAAGTGTGTTTCTCTTTACCTTTGATAACTAGGAATATGAAAACTTGCATAGTAATGATTCGTGAGATACTCTACAAGCACACACCTTGACTCGGTACCCTTGAACTACATGGTACGCTCCATTGACTTTGTCTGAATTTTAAGTGAAATACGATAGTGTATTTCTCTGTACCTATGATAGCTAGGATTATGAAACCTTGCATAGTAAATGCCCTTCACATAGTCTGCATGCACGCATCTCGATCTGTTGCTCTTGGTCTATATTTCATACTCCATTGACTTGTCAAAATGTTACTAAAGTGGGTTTCTCTCTACCTATGATAGCGAGGTCTATGAATTATTGCATAGTAATTGTCCTTGACATTCTTAACAAGCATGTACCTTGATCCAGCACCCTTGACCTACATTTGACGCTCCATTGACTTTGTCAGTATATTAACTTGACCTCAAACGTGTTTATTTTGCCTAATGCAGGTGCGATATTGACGTCCGCAGAGTTCTTGTTACAACGTCTGAAGCTAAAACGCCATCCCCCTTGAATGGACTGTATTACTAGAACATGTATTACAGTGACTGGATGTGACACCACCATCATCACCATCGTTTATCTTCAATAACTAGTGTCAACTTATTTAACTACCTGGAGTCTCTACAATGTCTGATGCTGCTACACCATCTATCTTGAATGATTGATGGAGGTATGACAGTCTTGCTAGTGATCTATCAGTGGCAGTTTGTGACACCAGCATCACTATTGTTTACCGTCAAAAACTCGAGCCATATCTACCTAGAGTCTCTATAATGGCTGGAGCTGCGACACCATTTTCCTTGAATGATTGATGGAGGTTGGACAGTTTTGCTAGTGATCTATCAGTGACACCACCATCACCATTGTTTATCTTCAATAACTAGTGTCAACATAGCTCTTTATCTGGATACTACATTAGCTGCAGATGTAGCGCCATCTCCCTTTGAATGATTAATGTTAGTGATCTATCAATGACTTACGTTACACCACCATATCCATTGTATATCTTAAATAACTAGTGTAAACATATATCTCTATCTGGAGACTATACAATAACTGAAGACACAGCCCATCTACATTGAATGATTAATGGGGGTGGGACAGTCTTGCTACTGATCTATCAGTGACTGTATGTGATACAACCATCACCATTGTTTATCTACAATAACAAGTTTAAACATATCTTTATATCGGGAGACTCTACAATAACTGAAGATGCAGCACCACCTACCTTGAATTATTGATAGAGGTAGGACAGTCTTGCTAAAGATCTATCAGTGACTATATGTGACATCACCATCACAGTTGCTTATCTTCAATAACTAGTATCAATATATCTAACCATATATAGTCACTACAATAACTGAAGTTGCAACACCATCTCCCTTGAATGATTGATGGAGAGATGGGACAGTATTGCTAGTGATGTATCAGTGACTATGTGTAACACTACCATCAACATTGTTTATCTTCAATCACTAGTGTCAACGTATCTGTCTAGAGTCTCTACAATGTCTGAAGCTAAAACGTTATCCCCCTTAAATGGACTGTATTACTAGTAATCTATCAGTGACAGTATTTGGCACCAACATCACCATTGTTTATCTACAATAACTAATGTCTACATATCTATCTAGAGCTGAATCTAAAACACCAGCCCCTTGAATGATTGATGGAAGTAGGTGTTACGTCATAAAGATGGTCAAGACGGAAGAGGGGAAAGTTTTATTGGAAGACCCTGTTATCATTGACAATACTACCAGGGAAAAATAATGCACGCAACTAGTTACAACTTTCCAGTACTTTATGTACTAAAACAACATCTATATCACATTAAAGTTTTAAAGACGATACCTACGTTATTATTTCTGGCTAGTTGACCATCCTATATTAAAGCAAGTTCCACCCTAAGATAGTTTCTACAGGAATCAATCTTAAAGTGCCCCGCTTTTGACGTACATCAACTAGGCAGAAATGAGAAACGTAAAGAAATTAAACAATTCACATATACATTGTGTAATCTTATACTATAAGCTCTTTTATTATACCGTTTCTGCAGATTTTGTTTCTTTATTTATTAAGCGTGATTCGCGAAATCTCATTCACAGTTTGGTGGTTCTACCTCTTGACGCTTGGGTCAGTCTGATTTGTGTTTGTTTAGTGAGCTTTATTCACTATGTGCTTCCGACGCTTGGTCAGTTTTCTTTTTTTTTTTTGATATCTGTGAGCGCCCACGATCCTGACCTTTGGGTCAGTCTATGTGCACTTATTGATTATGCGTAATCCTAGCCCTTAGGCCGTCTTAACTTTCTCGTTGGATCACTTGGCCCTAACAATGTTGATGTTTATATTTCCTTCAGGTTGGTAAATTTAAACCGTTCCCACTCTGTCTGTGGTCTAAGGGGAACAGCTTATTTCTGTGCCCTCAGGTTTAAGATTTGTTGGCTTCACGGCTTACCTCCCCTAACGTCGGAGGGGACACTGAGAGACAATTCTATAAAAATTAATCTACAAATAGAATATTGGTTACTCAGAATCTCTCTGCTGTGTCTAGTGGAGTTGATCGTTTTCATGGTGGTAAAATAAAAAGTTTTTAGTGTTCCGTTTTTTAAAACTCCAGCCTAACCCTATAAGAGTGCGATCAGCCCTCACCTGTGACATTATGGCTAATGGCTCCCATGTGGTTAGGATGGATCCGCTTTTCGGATATCCTGCCACTAAATTTGTGAAATGGAAAAGTATTTCTAGTGACTGGCCTGTGTCAGCACTAAATAATACCTCCAATGCAGTAACGAACAAACCCACACACTACTAAAATATACAGTGCACTATTATAACGTCACCCTGGTTTGCGACGCTAACGTAGCCGAAACATTGAGATTCCGTGGCCCTTTTCCCTTTGAGGTCACGCAATCCTGATAGTTTTGAAGTTTACAAATACTGATACTTATTATCTTTGAAATTCCAGGAAAACGTCGAGCAGCATGGTGTCAACGTAACGTATCAACGTCACCTTCACCACCATCCTGTCTACGTGCAAATTTTGTACCTTCACACAGTATCAGCAGTAAACACATTAATATGACCTATCGTCAAACATAATATTTACATCAATATTGTGTATTTTCTTTCTGCTGTTTTATGCGTGAATAATGCACAATATTTTTTACATGTGTTTTGATGGAAAACACCTAATCTTTAAACGTACATGTGTCAGCTATAACCACAATTACACATGTATGTCGGTCTATGTACCCGACCTTGACACGTACATGTGTCAGCTATTACCTTATTTATGTGAGTGTTATTTAGTGTATGCACCTAACCTTTATTCTTACATGCGTTAGATATAACTTGAAGTGACACACACAGGTCGTTGTTGAAAGCAGACTCTCTCCTAAAGTCAAATCGTTTTTCCAAACAACGTAATATAAGTCGCAAAAACTTAAAACCTATCTGCTAAAAAGTCTATTACACTATTGATCTCCGTTAAATCCACCAGCATGTTATTACGGTTTATGTGCAGGCCCAAAATAGTCTGCGACCTCTTTTGGCCAAAATAATCCTCCAAGTCTATCGTGACAGCTACACAATAGCCACAAGAAGGGTTCCAATGGATTTTAAGACACTACCAAAGTGCTTAGATTGCTATGTAAGTGCGTAACATAAGCTATTTTCTCCGAAAAAACGGGAGGTTATTTGCAAGGCCCTATAGAACCCGTACACTGAATGCTGGTCGACTCAACAGATGACAAAAAAGGAAAAAGGATGACCTATAATTTCCAGTAAATGTGACCTGCTAGAGACATAGCGATTAATGCACAAGCATTGAACCACTACAGCCTGAACATGTACAAAACTAACTCTGTTGAATATAGATAAACTTCACATACCTGCCTCGTGTAAAGAAACAGTGTCTTTACGACATATCTTCTACGGTATTTTCTCTATGTCCCCTAACACAAATGGACAATTCTGTTCTTATATAGGAATATATGCACAAGATTTGCAAGAAAGACGTGAAAACCTTGTTTCACTATATACTCGCGTTTCTAAGTATAGAATAGAGAACTCCATCTCAGACAAACCGTTCTTATATTGGACTTATATTTGAAAAGGTGCTGTATCTCAGCACATACAGATGACTAGGTGTATAGCTAAAACTTTGCGTTCTTATGCGTATACGCAACCATCAATGATTCTGATGTTTCCTTCATTCTACATCGTAACAAATGCCCTTCCTTTTGGAGAAAAAGGCATGGCTTTTTTCTTACGATGCTCGATGTAGAAAACAGGAACAATACAGAAGAAATCATATACAACATATATACAGGTGCGAATTAAATGGCTGACTACCTAGAGAGATAGTCAGCCCCCACATTGGCTTGCCCTCAGATTGTCACTATCATAGACCTGTATTGTTGAAACTTTTATGCTCAACACATAAGTATGGGGTTCTAATGCATTAACTTTTTTTTATATATGTGGTTGTACCCCTTTAACTTTTTTATAAAGTTTTATGTCTTATGGCATTTAATATAAGGCTTAATAGCCAATACCCTTTGCAAAGGTCCATATGTTACACATGCCAAGTATCCCTATTAATAACACCATCTATAATACAATCTTTGCTCAAAAATAAATTACCTTGATTCTTCACGTTGCAGCCAACCTCTGTTGCAAAATTGTATCATCGTGACTTGCTCACCTCAACAGTCTACCGTCATCCGTCATGACTAAATTAAATTCCGTGACTCCTCACGTCTATAGTACACCATCGTTGACAAATACTATGCTAGCATAGCTAAAATATAGGTCAAGCAATCCGAGACAATTTGGTCATACACTGTCGGACACCTTTAACGCTAACACTGACTACTGCTTTTTGTCTCAGTCATATTGCGCCATTAATAATGTATTGCGCAACATCTACCCCTACTGTACGCATGTCATCGTTTCGTCTGGCTATCAGTCTGTCTTATACAGCTAATTTCTGCCTCCTTTGTGGATATGTTTCTCTGGGGGTACACTACAACTATGCTTACTTGCGACCTTTATATTTTGAGTTGTCCTTTGACAAGTGGCACAAGAACTACAAAATTGAGTTTTCTCCCTACATACACCGGGCCAATAAAATTCAGCTAATACCCTTATTATAGTTTCCTTTCTACCTACATGATTTTCCAGTCTTAGTAATTCATGGGCCAAAGTCATAACGCTATGCGTCAAACTAGAAGGAACAACTTATTGTAATGAAACGTTAGCATTCTTAAAAACTCTTCTGCAACAAGGCATATCAGAACCTATATTTTATGGTGATTTAGTTTATAAATTCAAACGAATTGTTGGAAAACCTAGTTTTAGTGATCAACTCAAAAAGATAGTAAAACGTTATATAAGGGTTGGATGTAACTTGGATATCATGCGACAGTCTGCATGCCTAGTTTTAAACCCAACCAAAGTTTATAGCTATGGTTTCCTCTTTAATTACACGACGGTGGGTCAGGCCTCAGACTCTATTGCTGCTCTGATGTAAAGCTTTAATCGGTGGGTTAGTGCCTGATGCTTATCTGTAGCTGGACCCACCATGGCTCAACTTGAGGTTTTCTTTAGCTCTGACTATCCGTGAGTCATGAGCCCTTTTATTTGTTTCATCATGGTGTGTTTATTTGATTAGAGTGTTTCTATATGATGATACATTGCATTAGTTAGATGGCCTCCATGTGAGCTGAACATTTCTTGTACTTAAACAACAGCAGAATCAAGGGCGAAGATTTGGTACCAGTAAAATGCATTTAAGCCCCCGGTGGTTTAGGCTGCTGTCCGTTCTAAGGCGGTGCTTCTGTTGTTGTTGACTTTTTGTTTATTGTTACTCCC
Organism: Loripinus fragilis; assembly: GCA_964019695.1. NCBI lineage: Eukaryota > Metazoa > Mollusca > Bivalvia > Lucinida > Lucinidae > Loripinus > Loripinus fragilis. The sequence continues at coordinate 93,342,423 of OZ026525.1, read as the reverse complement.
ATTGTGGAGCCTGTAATTGTTCTATGTTTTGTTGTACGTTGCTTTGTGTCGGTTCTAGTATTGCAATCATCTTGATGGGGAAGAGAGAGCTGGTTGCTTTGCTTAATTTGTCTTCCTGGTGTCTCGTGATGGTTTAGCGGCTCTTCCTTGCGGTGCCACAGGGTTGTCTGCGATTTGTGATTGTGGTTTTTCCTGATCATACTCACTTACTATTCTTAAAATGCCTATATATTAAACCATTCCTAAGAATGAACTTAGTTTCACCACTAGAGAAACCGCGACACATGGTCACGCTACCAGACTCTACCCTTCTTCTAATATCTGCTAACTTAACATCTGATGCTTGCTTCATAAGTAATTCTTGCTGTTCTGCCTAACAAACCTATCTGCGATCTTTCTACTTTTCTTAGACTGCTTTTTCCTATTTACCCCTGATGAAAAATGGGTTATATCAGGAAAATTGGACCCCTCAATATTTCCAATCACTAAGTCATGTGCTGAATCATCAATGCACAATGCATCCGTAGTACCTCTAAAAATGGACAATCAATATTGATATAGGCCATAGGACATTTCTGCTTATAATTGTTAATAAGAGTCACACCAGACTGCTAATTCAACATCTGACCATCAGAAACTAAACTTCTCCTAATGACTGCCCCTGTACAACCTGTGTCTCTCAAGACCCTAACCCCTTTACCATTTACGGTACCAACCGCCGTCGGCAACCTTGACCGTGGGAATTGACAAGTGACCTTACTATCCTTACGGGGTAATCCTTCCATTGAAGAATGAGGAGAATTAAACTTAGCCTGACCTTTTCCTACATCCGAATTTTTATAATCAATTTTACAAAAAATGACCTGATGGTCGGTCCTGTAATTATTGTAATAATGATTGTCATGCTTGTCACTGCGACCAAAATTTCTATCCTGATCCCTATACGAATTATCTCCCCTTTACTTGGAATTAAATTCAGCACTGGAAACAACCTTCTTATTATCAGGGTTATGCCAACATTTTATTTATAATTTGGATGGGGCTTGCCACAGATTTTATACTTAACAACCTGCCGTTGATCTTGCTTGGGCTCTACCTTAGGCTGGACTTGACCTACCCCCTTGCTTTCATGTTGCCCCTTTGCAACACACAAAGGAACACCCCCTTTTGCATTGGGAATCAAATCCGCCTAATGGGCTAGCTCACCCAGGGCTTTAAATGGCTTGGGCTTTAGGTATAAATAAAGTTCACGACTACAACAGTAGAGAAACTGGTCACGTGCCAAACAATCACAAACAGCCTCATAGGTTTTTTCAACCTTAGCCAAACCTAACCACTTATCTAGGTAGCTCACTAGCCTACCACTAAACTGTTTGAAAGTTTCGGCTTTCATGGGCCTACAATCCCTAAACTTCTTCCTAAATGATCGTTCGTTGAGGTCAAAATTAGTTAACAGAGCCTCCTTTAACTGGTTATAGTTAGACTGATTATCTTTGCAAAGTCTCACAAAGACCTCCAAGGCACGCCCTTTTAACAAGGCCCTTAAATAAGATGCCCACATAGATGGGTACCCAGGCTAGGGGTACGGATCTGTACCTCTAGCCACTGCCATCTTTATAAAGGTGATAAAAGTGACACAGCTAATTATAGACCCATCTCTTTGACATGTGTACTATGCAAAGTGAACATCAAATCTCACCAAACACCCCAACAAGCACAACATACTATACGATCTTCAACATGGATTAAGACAGAAAAGATCATGTGAGACCCAGCTAATCCAACTTATTGGAGACCTAGGAAGGCAGCTCATACAAGGTAAACAGACAGACCTAGTACTTTTAGACTTCAGCAAAGCTTTCGATAAGGTAAATCACCTAAAATTATTTTTCACACTCTCCCAACATGGGATCAAAGGAGATACACTGAATTGGACCAGAGCATTTCTTGTGGGTAGAACCCAGGCCGTGGTGCTGGAAGGGGGAGAGTTCCTCGGAGGTACCAGTGACATCTGGTGTGCCACAGGGTTCTGTCTTTGGACCTACTTTTCCTGCTCTACATCAATGAATTGCCACAAAACATCCAATCAAAGGTAAGGCTTTTTGCCGACGATACTGCAGTCTACTTGACAGTAAACTCACAAGAAGATGCAAACACACTCCAGGCTGACCTTGACACATAACAGAAATGGCAACTAACATGGGATATGGAGGTCAACCCAGGTAAGTGCCAAGTTATGCACATTACAAAAGTAAGTAAGGGTGTAAAGATCAGGAATCGATACAATGAAGTACCACACCCGACCAGGTCAAGAGTACCGTTCCAATCCCAATACACCCTTCATGGTCAGACCCTGGAATCACTAGACAGTGCTAAGTGTAAGGTAGTAGTTGATTCTAATCTTCAAGTTCGCGTTGTGCTTTCAAAGTCTCTTTAGAATTTCTTATTCTTAAAAATTTCAGCAACAACTTTCACAATTTTATAATTTTATTAAATCTTCTGAAGTTTAACTAAAATACTTCTACAAACTAACTATAACCTAAAGTTCCGAAATCTGAAGCTCTGCCACTGGGTTTCATCTTATATACCATGAAGTCACGTGATAGAAGCTGACCACAGCGCCACCTAATGACATCATCACTAACCAATCATATTTCAAGTTTACTATAAAGCGACATCTACTTAGGTAAGCTTCCATTTATAACAACCAATCAGAAGATACAAAAAGTGACTCAAGGTCACACCAGTTGCGCAATTCCCCAAAGGTCATATGATTAAATGCATTGCGCAATCCTGCCGACCAATGTCATAATTGACATTATCTAATTATTGGGCTTATGTAAGTTTACTAAACTAAATAACATCTGTCATCATGACCTTTTGAAAGTGTGAAACCATCCTATCAGAATTGACAGGCTGATAAATATGACATTTGAGAAACAATAGCAAACTGGTGTCAGAATTCCCTATAAAAACATAAACATGTCAATCACAGATGTCAACACTGCACCTGGCCGAACACCTGTGTCTTATCCAAACCAAGCAATCACAAATATTGTAAATCCCCACAGGCAGTTCACAATTATTATGAAACCTCTCTGATGAAACCAGCAGCTATTTTATATAAGTATCTCGGCGTTACCATATCTCAAGACGTAAACTGGAATAAACACATTAACAATATCACTGGTAAGGCAAACAGAAACCTCGGATTTATAAAATTAATGTTAAAACCAAAAACGAGTCTGTAAAAGAACTAACATGTAAAACCCTAGTGCGACCACAGGTGTAGTATGCCTCAACCATTTGGAGTCCCCACACCAAACAAAACACTTAAAAGATAGAAATGGTCCAAAGACGAGCTGCCAGATGTGTGAAAAACAACTACTCTACATATGACAGTGTCTCAACAATGCTTGATAACCTTGGTTGACGATCCCTTGAAAACAGACGCATTGATTCCCGCCTGTTCATGTTCCACCGAATTATTTATGGTTATGTAGCCACACAAATATCAACATATTTTGAGAAACCCCAGCGATTTAACCGTCACATGCACATCCTCTCCTATAGACAGATCCACACCCACGCAGTTTACTACCAGCAGTCATTTTACCCAGCAACAATTGTTCTATGGAATAAACTCCCCTCAGAGATTGTTCTCATGGATGATCTTGACTCCTTCAAAGAAGGAGTCTGCAAGATCAACCATCAGTCCCCTTAATTTTTTTAAACACTGTTTTTAATCTGTTCTTAAACCTCACTCTGCACTAACACTATGATCCTTTATTCTTTCCTTACTATTTTACTTTAACACTTGCTAGAATCTAGCTTTTATCCCTGCATTGACATCGCAACTGCACATAACACACGAGAGAGGGTACTGCGTGATGTAAAGATAGATAGGTTCCATTTGAATTATGTTACAAAAATAAACGAAAAAAACAACAAAAACAACAAAAACGCCAAGAACAGTACATTTTTGAAAAAAAAAATCAGCAATCTAATGCTCTAAACTCTTCCCATTTAAATCCCATAAATAAAACGTGTACATACCATTATTGTTGATAATGTCTATATATTGAATGTTGAAATGATGAGCGGGACCTATATCGAGTTATAAATCTCCGCTAAAGACATAATAATTAAACTTGGTACTTTAACCTATGGCGCACAAAATTACCGAAGAGGCATTCTTTATCTAAACGACATTTCTGTGGCCAGTTTTAATGTATAATCATTGGAAAATAGACCATTATAAATCAAACATCAATTTAGCGTTGACATTACTATATTTACTGCTTGATATATAGGCTCACCACTACGAAAAAGGTGATAATTCAAAATGGGTATGGCGCCCTGGATTTTGTTTTGTATGTTATTTCTCGCTCTGAAAATTCATCTGTCTGTCGTATTTATGCTATGACAAGAAGCGATCATTGCATGTTCAACCTGTAACATCCTAATGATTCATCGGGTGTTTGTTTGTTTGATTCTTTACGCCCCAGTCAACAATCTTTCAGTTACGTCGGGACGGGTCTTCCTGGGTTGACCCAGTACTTAGCAAGGATTAATGTATCTTGCTTAAGGACACAGAGGCTTGAACCCGCGGCCCTTCGATCCCGAGTCAAGCACTCTACCAATGAGCCACTGCGCTCCCTCATCAGGTGTTTGTTTATAAGTTTAATTTCTGTACAGGCAACTCGTTTCTGTAACTGAATAGGAAATCCCGGATAAACCAATGGTTTGGGCCACAATTATACAAATAATGTTGGAAGTTGGACTTAATTACGGAAGAGAAACTGAATTTAGTTAAGAGTGCGTACCCAAAAAATAATTTTCTTATTTCTCAACCAAAACATATGTTGTGAGGACTCAAAAGAACCGTCTCGATGAGACGGTTCTTTTGAGCACCCAAACATATGTCAAAACTGGTGGGCAAGAAAATATTTACAATTTTACGCTAAAAAATTTTGTTTATCTAAAGCTATGGAAACATCATGGAAGTGGGGCTACAGAGAAGAGGAATTATTTTGTAAGAAGGGGAAGCAAGTTTATAAATGGCCCTTTAGAGGAATGGTGTCGACTGGTCTTAAGAGGAACTAAAACATCCCTGTGGAGGTGAATCGCCTGCTCTTTTTAGTCCCCTTACATCAAGAAATTTAAAATCCTAATAATAAATAGCTCCAGGGTGGGTCGTTATGTGTCGCAACGCATGGGATTTTGGTACTTACATGTATCGCATGTGCGCAATTCTCCTTAAATCGCCCAATGCTCATAGGCGGATCCAGAGGCGGGGGGAGGGCAGGGGGTCCGGACCCCCCCTATAAAATCACAAAAATATAGGGTTTCTTAAAAATACTGGTCCGGATCCCCTTAAAATCACAAATCAACCAAGCCAGCATTCAATGTAGGGCCATCATCGGCCCGCAAGCGAAACGCCATTTAAATGGCGTTTAGCTGGCGGGCCCTTGATGACCCGCTTATAGTGGTATTTGGATCCTTCCTCTCTTCATCAAAGTAAAAGAAAAAAAAGTTGGACCCCCTCTGACAAGATTTTTTGGATCCGCGCATGTCGCATGTGCGCAATTCTCCTGCTGATGTATCCGGCGAGCTAGAGGTCTACAATTGGGTCTGATGAGTCAGTGCGATAAGTTCCGAAATCTCCTGTGCCGGTATATTTCATTTAATTTTAGCATATGTTTGCACTTTCAGGTATAGCGTTTTGCGACCCTCGTTATGGCAAAGTCGAGTTTTACGACGATTTTACAGGACTTATTACATAATAAAGCTTTTAAAACGCTATAACTGAGATGTTTATGTAAGCTGTGTTATATTTCGAGACTTATCTAACAAGTTATAGATCCAATCTCCAAAGCTAAGAACACGAATCTTACAAGTCTTGGGGCGAGCTTCTTTTTTGTCATACCGTGTTAATTACAAATGAGCCGTCAGTGGTAGAGTGCTTGACTCGAGACCGAGTGGCCGTGGGTTCGAGCCTCACCGCGTTGTGTCCTTGAGCAATACGCACTAATCCTAACAGGATTTTGCATTGTGTTAAGTTGCTTCTTTCTTGCTTTGAAGCTATGTACTCCCTAAAACTCAAGGTACTATGAGAGTGTCTGCAGTGTGTCACCCTGCCTTTGAATTTTCATATGAACCCAGGTCCCAGATTTCACTGTTGCCTTGCAAACAATACGGCAAGGCATCAGAAAAGATCAGACAAATTCCACAAATGAGCCGCGACATGAGGTTTCCAACAATGTGGTATGTGCGACCAGCAAAGGCTCAGACTAGCCTGCGCATATGCGCTCTCTGACCAGAGCATTTGCTGGGCGCTTGAATAATCTATGACTGTGAAGCTACTGGCCGAACAATATTTGGAGTGTCTAAGCTTAACAGGAGGCTGCACAGGCTCGTCTGAGTTTGCACTGTCAAAATGGCACATTGTTGGAAATCATAGGTAGTGGCTCAAATCATGTGAGTTTGACCACAATTGCACAGTGCAGACCAATTCATAGCACATTTAGGAAGATCCACCGAACACTAACCGGACGACAATTGGAGCTAAAATATCCAACCCTGACTTGCTCCAACGTGAAAAAGCATGATATTATCAGCATTTCAATAAATCTGGCCACGATGCCCAGTGTTGTTGCTATAGTACTCTGAGAGGTTCTCTATTACCAAGACGAAGTCCATTCGCGGATCCAGATGCCCCCACCTGGAAAATCACAAAAAAATTAGTTTTTTTAGCAATACAGGTCCGGGTCGCTTGAAAAATCACTAAGCTACAAAGCCAGCATTCACTGTCGGCTATCATCGGCCGAAGATGGCCCACTTTTATTGTGTCATGTACTTGCTTTTCACCCTGATCAAGTAAATAATAATAATAATAATAATAATAATAATAATAATAATAATAATAATAATAATAATAATAATAATGATAATAATAATAATAAAGAAAGTTAAAAGAGAGTTGGACCCCCTCTGACAAAACTTTCTGGAACCGCACATGCAGTCTACTGAGAAGACCACATAAGACGTTTCCCTAAACTCCAGAATTAGCTTCTTTCTACAAGAATCTGATTATAACTCAAGAGTTTATAGCACAATTTAATGCAGCTTTTATTATTATGATGCTCGTTGCACCGGATAAACCACGCTCTTTACCCGAAATATGAAATAATAAATCGCTTAATACATAATAAAGATGGTATTGATAAAAATGAACAAATTCTACTGAAATTACTGAGCGAAACCTACAACACTTAAGGCGATGGCATCTTTCCTCTGCAGAATTCTTTCACCAGTAGGCCGTAACCGGACTGGTTTCGATATGGCCACGATTTGAGCTAATATCGACGCATCCACGTTAGGACCCCAGGGGGGGTACTCTAATTTTTTCCGCATACGTAGGCACGGACCCAGCATCTACCGTTCACCCAAAAAAAATATCAGGAATTTCAAGCACCCCAAAAAATTATTTGAAATTTTAGCAACCCAAAAAAATATCCCAATTCTGTACTTTGACCTTAAAAAAGACCCTAAATTGCATAGAAATGACCCTCAAACTAGCCCAATTTTGTGATGACCCCAAAAAAATATCCACAAAATCATCATACCCCAAAAAAATATTCATTTTTCTGAAAACCCAAAAAAATATTGAAATTCAGAATTTTGAACCCCAAAAAAATGGGCCGAGCCTACGTATATGTGAAAATATCAGAGTACCCCCCTGGGGTTCGGACTACGACAAATAATCTGGTTATTGAACTCGATGGTGTCCAAGATGAGAGAACATTACGAGTTCTTTCCCTTAGATTAGGATACGTTCCGAAGTGCTCCCAATTGTTCCATGCAAACTATAGGCAAAAATGAATCAGTGTCAACTTTTCTGCGAATTCCATTGCACACATGCTAAGGATAATAAAAAAAGTATCTTGGCGGGAAATAGCATATTTTCATGCACCCGACAAACCGCAAATCAGGATGTTAACTTTGACGTCATTATTACTTTACTTAACATCATGTCGTTTCTAACGTTGCATGTTAAAGTTTAGATAGTGTATAGTTTCAAAAGACCATATTTCAACGAATAATGGAGATAAATTCATAAAATTTGCAGGATTACTTCTTAACACTGCGTAGATTAAGTTTGTGTAATTAACTAAAATTTGACGACTTCGTCATTAAGGCTGGTTTTCACAGATTGTGGCTCATATACTGACGTCAACTAAAACGCCTTACTCTTTATCGCTGATTTCTTAGCGATGATATACAAAAATGAACAGCTATGTACTGCTTCTTTATGTAGAGGTTAGGCGATGTGGGAAAATGACTTTAATTTGATTTGCAGGTGACGCGTTATTCCGATGACGTCATACAGGCTCAACGTATACATGACGGCATTATGCATCAATCGCTTATGATTTCAATTTGAATTTGCACCCAGTTTGTTCCGTTAATGTCTTGCTAAACAATAACAAATTTTGGATCATTTTTTTTTCAAACACTTGTGCTTGCAAGTAATAACTTTATGAAATTATGACGTCATATTAAAGACGAAAGATAAGGTCCTTTTACGAAACTTGCCAAAATTCTCGTCTTGCTTTAAGTAATGGAAAAAAATGATAATGGGTACATTAGGTAATGTACACAGAATATGCCTACAGAAAATTACGTTATTTAAGATTAGCTGTAACGCCCAATGACCAGTCGTTGATCTTCGTTAACGTCATCCAAAACGGCCGTCTGGAATACGTTGCAGATTGAGTTTCTTCAGCAATCGTCGTTGGTTAAGCACTGAAGAGTTTTACAAATAATTCGTAACAATTTTTACACCCACTTTGCAAAGTCATGACGTTTAAGTTTTACTAAAATGCATGGCGAAAAGGTGGGTGGGGTAAGTTGCGTCCTTCAGCAGACGCATGCAAACATTGTCTGAATATTATAAACGCATTTTTGGTAAAATAGAGACTGTTTTACAATTGTAAAACACGTTCTTCTTGTCGATGGATTGTGTCCGGAAACAATGCAAATGTGGCTAAAATCTTGTGTCACACGAAACTGACGACCCCGTGTCTCAAATCAAGGTCGTTTTCGCAGCCTCAAATATTCTTTCAGCAATTTTTTTTCATGAGATACGCTTGACTGATAAAATTTTTTTAATGCACAAACATTCATAACTTTAGTCTGATCAGTCTAAGCGATATTCACGTTTACTTTTAGATGAGGCGTTTTTTTCTTGACGTCAGTATATGTATGTACTCATCTTGAATTTTGGAAAGTGGCTCAGAAGCAAATGATTTTCCTTTTTTAGCTCTGGCAGCCACTTTCCTTATACGAGCGGAATCATTTGTATAATTTTGGTACACGGCATATTTTCATATCTTAGCTATGATCTAGAAGTCAAAGGTCAAGGTCAAATATGGTTTAAAAGCTGTCTTATGGCTCATAACGCGAATTACTCTTTCAAGTTCCGATTTATTCACAATGATTGCTTATACATGTAGGGTATCGAATACAACACAGGTTTTAGATCACCAATTTGACCTGAAAGTCAAAGGTCAAGGCCACATAAACTTAAAATTTGTCTTATGGCCCAAAAACAAACTCTTTGATGTTTTGACCAGAGATGATCATATTTGGCATAATGATTGCATAGTATATATTGATTAGAACAAAGGTTCAAAAGTATCAATTTGACCTTGGGATTTAAAGGTCAAGAATCAGTAATAAAGTTTACGGAAATTGAAAATTGTTTCAACAAAAATATAGGTAGTGCTTAACTTTTGACGCCGTGTATATATTTGAGTTTACATGCGCGGATACAGAAAGTTTTGTCAGAGGGGGTCCAAATTTGATAACTTTTTTTTTTTTTTTTTCTTTTAGTTGATGAGGGGATAGAGAATTAAAATACCACTATAAATGGGCCATCATTGGCCCGCCAGCGAAACGCCATAGAAATGGCGTTTCGCTGGCGTGCCGATGATGGCCCAACATTAAATGCTTGCTTGAAAGCTTTGTGATTTTCAGGGGATCCGCACCAGTATTGCTAAGAAACCCTCCCTCTGGATCCGGTCATGGTCCCAATGGTTGATTTGTGCTATAAGAGTGTGTTTTAATGTCTTCAACAACGTCTTTTTTCATACTCAACACGCTATCTGTATCCTAATATGACAAGAAAAGTATTCCTCCGAGTACAGTTTAGCAACACTATATTTGCTGGTGCATAAATTTGAATTATTTAATTGCGTCCTTTCACGCTATTCTAGGCAAGACCTTAGAAAAGGAGCGAGTTTAGCTTTCCAACTTAAACCGCTATTGCAATACGCCAGCTAGAGAGACTTTGGTTCTTATCGTAAATTTGTATGCACAGCCTCGCCAGAGCCTTCACCGCCGCGTCGTACGGATATAGACAATTGTGGAACATAAGATACAGGAATGCGCAGACTTTAGGCACTAGGTAATTGAGTATGAATGGTTCCTTGTTTTATAGTCTAAGTGTCCTCTTTCATGCGCGGATCCAGGAATATTTGCCAGGGTGTCCAGGTCTGAAAACAGCTCTGACAACGAGTTTTTTAATCCTCAACTTATTTTACAGTTATATAGAAGGTGTCCAGGTTTCAGAGGAGGGTCCAACATTATCCAGGGGGGGGGGGTCCAACTTATTCCAGGGGGAGGGTCCAAATGCTGATTTCTATAGAAACCCATATAACTTGTGATTTTTCCGGGTGGGTCCGGACTCCTTATCCGCCATCTTGATCCGCGAATGTCTTGCGGGCTTGTTGCTTACATCGTACATTGAATTTTATTATTGTTGTCGTGTGGCTGTCTGTGTTCTGTGTCTTCCTCGCGGTGCCTTGTGCTGAACTGTGGTCTGTGATTGTGGCAGTTTCTGGTCCCGAGAATATACAACTTTTTCATGCTCAACTCAGCTGAGCACGAAATTTATCATGCTCATAAAAGTTAAAATGCCAACAATTGTTGGCATTTTAACTTTTATTAGCATGGTAAATACAACATATGAGGGACTTAAAGCAAGAAACTTCTTCAGTTGTCGGTATTTCAGTTTTTATGATCAGTTGAAATTCCGGGCTCAGTTGAGTTGAGCTAAAAAAATTTAATGTTTTATAACGTCGGGATCTGGTCTTACTCACTTGTTTTGGTTGATACCCATTTCACGCTAGAGAACCTCTGTACTCGAACAG
>OZ026525.1:93232570-93331184 GCA_964019695.1 Loripinus fragilis | reverse complement strand
CAATTTATATTTGTTCATAACATAATCTATTATTGTCAAACGCTATTTTTCTTGTTTTAAAACAGCAAGATTACAGCACAGTTGGTAAATGGTTACAGGTTTGATCTGATTTTATTGTTAGTATACACCATTGTTACCTAAATGTACAGCAGCTGATCATAATCTACTTACCTAATACTTAGCAAACACTAAGTCTAGTTAAAGGTTAGATTTAAAGGCATGCAGCGCATATTTGAATTACAGGCATACCTGGGTAATGACAGAGCGCAACAGTTGCGTGCATATAAAGGAAGTAACTGCACATGTACATTTGTAAAAACAAACTGTTACAAAAGATAACCCTAATTGCATAGTTGCAAACTTTTGTGGCTACTTCCCAGTACCAATCATAGGTCCAGGGATATTTTGTCTGCAAGATTTTTCAGGTCTGAATGCGTAGAAATAGGTCAAATCTATCATTCAGTATTATTCTATATTATATTTATACTGTTTACGATACATTGAAAATGCTCTATTTGGGTATTCAAACTGGCATAAAGTTATGTTCACAGTATTTGTCGATGAATTTTAAATGAGAGTAGGGTTACTTTTACCATCTAAAAAGTTTATTTCGGTGGTGACCTATAATTTTCTATGCCATTTCTTTATGTTAAGACAGTAAAGTACACATTAAAATGAGGTTTGCTACATTCACAATGTCAAATTTTACCAAAAGTCTACTTTGAATTTTTTAGGGTAAATCTAAAGCTGTTTTCGTCATCCCGTCGAACTGTAAATATATTGTATTTAGTGTATTAGTAGAAGGATGCATTTGAAACCTGTGAATTTACATTTTAAAGAATCTATTAAGAAACAGCCAGTTTTCCAAAAAGAATATGCCATATGTTTGAATTGTTTAGATGTTTTTAGTACCAATTTTCAGCAAAAAAAACTAAACTTGGCGAATTTTCATAATTCTTTGCTAATAAGTTAGCATGACGACATGCAGTTTTTATTCTCTTGATGATAAATTCTTTGATGAAATAATTCATGTGCAACGTCTCATAGTTCTGTAAATGTAGGAATACTAACTCGCAAAAGTCCTTAACTACATTCTTCCATGTTTTATATTAATTTAAAAGACCTTAAGACCACTATAATTAACAGTACACCTGTGTAAAACGGCCACTTTAAAAAAGACCAACAATTGGTTTTCAAGACCATTTATCGCTTAATGCAGGTAAAACGTTCTGAGAATGCTCTAAGGGGAGATTTATGTAATACAGAATGCTCCAAGGGGAGCATTCTGCATACTTTTGGCCTTTATTTGCTACCATTTGTCATTTAGATCTTTGTTTTGTCAATTTTTAGTGGCCGTTTCACACAGGTAGTTTCTGCTTACATGCACATTTTCTTGATTATGCTTCTTGACAATAAAGTTTTCGTTATTAAAAGAGTAAATGCATAATTTTTTTGAATATTCTGGGATTTTTTCTAAGAAATTAAGACTACAGTTTATTATAGAGAAACATTTTCACAATAATTGGCGAGATTAAAGTCCACACGTGATAAGGTCTACATTTGATCGTCGTCGAATTCTCCTTGACCAACCATACAAGATGAAATCTACATGAGGTCGTTGTCGAATTCTCCCTGACTGATGACACCATCTCTATTCTTGTCCATTTTCTCAAATTCCATCAGAAGAAATTCTTCCTCCGAAAGTCCCCTGAAATTGAGACATCGTTATGTATTATTTGTTGTAACATGATATATCATTCACGTGTATATTATTATTTATAGAGAATTGATAAACAGGGCGCTTTTAATTTTGAAATAGTTAATTTTCCATTTCTCGATGGAGATAATCCTCGCTCCCCGTCCTATGGTGTTTGCTTTTGCAAGAGTATGTTCTCATAATGATGACTTCAACAATAGTTACTAAAACAAGGTTATTGATACCATGAACTCTGTTAAGCTTTTTTCTAAATTTTATCACAGGCACTCAGAGTTGATTGTTAAATACAATATTTGCTTAAAAGCTCTTCTGTAACAAGGTATACCTGTATTTTATGGCGATTTAGTTTATAAACTTAAAATAATTGTTCAGCCTAATTTTAGTGATCAATTTAAAAATATTATTAAACATTATAAAACAGTGGGACACAGCAAGGATATCATGCGACAGTCTGCATGCCTGGTTGTGAACCCAATCACGGTGAATAACTATGGTTTTCTCTTAAATTGCACATTTATCCATGAATTTAAGCTTACTCACCTGGGCCCGAATGCTGATACCTTTATCGCGGCGTTTCAAGGAGAAATTAAAGCTGCAATGCCTTAAAATAATATTTCGTTCGTATTTACATTTTCGTTTAAGTGTAATTAATATAACTTGGAGTAAAAAAACAACATTGTATTATTTATTTGGACTGTAGCTTCCTGTTCCTGGTAATTATTAAAGCTGCATAGTCTGTAATTTTTCATCGTTTAATTTTAGAAATAAAGTTTCTATGTTTCAAGAATACAGAAAAAAATCCTCAAATTCAGGTAAAAATTTTACCATTTTCGTAAATGTAAACAAACGACCACTATCAAAACAACAGCATTTATGTTAAAAATCAATTGTCTAGAAATATTGGAGGGACGTAAATAATAACCAATAAGAAAAAAAAACACCTATTTTTATAAGATAATTCACTTTTCCATGCAGTATTTAGCTGTACTGAACATATTTATTGTGAAAACATAACTTAATTCTACTTTTACAAATGATTTAAAAAGATTTTTTTTCGAAAAATGTTCATAGTTACAGAACTTATCTCTTTAATTACTCCTCACTATTGAAGACACACCAAATGACACAAGATACAAATTATGACTGTCATTGGGAAATTGCGCTGATTCGAACTATCATTTGAACGTAACGTCCTAACATAATAACTGTGAGCAAACCTTTTAAAGATTCTTCTTCATTAATCTGTTGAGTATTTATTTGGAGAGACAAACTGTCTTCAGTATTAAATCACTCTTTTTTTGATGAGATTCAGGGCAGTCTGAATGGCTTAGAAATAGCTTACAAATAGGGTAACATTGTTATTTTAAACTTTTACATGACGTTCATGTTTAAAGACTTATCTATTGATGAGATGGTAGGGGCCTGATGCTTTAGCTGTTAGTCGGGCTCACTGGGGTTTACCTGTTGGATTTCTTTTGCTCCGGTATTCAGTTTTATTTACTGTTGAGTCCTTATCTTTGCTTTATCTCCTTGTTATATCTTGATTTATATGTTCTATGAGATGATGCATTGATAAGTTAGGGGTCTTTTATGCAAACCAAATATCTATGTGTCTTGATCCACATCTAGATTAAGGGTGAGGTTGGCGCCGTTAAACCGGTTAAAGCCCTCCAGTAAATATTTTACTGACCGTTCCAAGGCGGTACTTCTTTTGAGGATCTTTAATGTTTTTGTTCTGTTTATATGTGCTTTGTGGTCACCTGCTGGGAAAGGGCTGACCTCTTGGCTCTCGTTTGTGGTGTCTGCTGTGAGTTTGTCACTTTCCCATTGGTATCCTGGGTCAGGTGTGGTACTTGATTGTATTGATTCCTGCTCTTTGCACCCTTACTTACTTTTATATATATATTTTGTTGACGTTTCATTTGGTGATCAGCATAATTTGCAAATATTCATGAGTATGGTTCTCACATGTTATTGAATTATCAAGTTATTGCGTTTCATAAACATATAATACGGATTATTAAGGGAATGAGAGTGGGAGTCAAAGACTGTGAATCATGAATTATAGACATATACCATTGTGTCTAACATCCATTTACCAACCTTATTTTTTTTTTGTGTTTTCCTATCCTCGAAAAAAAGGCGTCATGACGACTTTATATCAATGTACTATTCATTTATTGACTTGTAAGTTGGACCCTACATACTGGAATTTCTAAACAAAAACGAGAGAACTCACTTGATTTCATTTGGCGACATTGTTACTGCCTTCGCACGTTGATCGAATTCTACTTTGTCCACCACCGAGTCACTGCAATATAAAAAATAGTAAGTGAGTATGATCAGGAAATTCCACAATCACAAACCGCAGACAACCCTGTGGCACCGCGAGGAAGAGCCGCTCAACCATCACGGGACACCAGGAAGACAAAAGCAAAGCAACCAGCTCTCTCTTCCCCATCAAGATGATTGCAATACTAGAACGGACACAAAGCAACGCGCAACAAAACATAGAACAATTACAGACTCCCACAATGGGAGTTACAATAAACAAAAAGTCAACAACAATAGAACCAAAATCGGAATTGTATGAAAAAAGATCAGTTATTCAGATTCACACGCTATATGATAAAGTAAAAAAGGGGCTGACCGTCGTACTTTGTGTCTGTCTAGTTTTTCAATCATCTTAATGGGAATGAGAGAGAGAGAGAGAGCTGATTGCTTTGTTTTAACCTTCTTCCTAATGTCTTGTGGCAGTCAGTGTACTTTGGCTCTTCCTCACAATGCCGTGGGTTTGTCTGCGTTGTATGATTGTGGTATGTCCTGATCATACTCACCTGTTTGTTTTTTTCAAACTCGGGTATAATTCATTCAAACATTTTAATTCTGCAAAACACGGCCCAACTCTACTGTTTATGCATATGTTCTGCGCAAAGTGAGAATCTGGACGATTCCGGAATTGCTCTGCAAAAAGTGAGAATTCCTAAATTGGCGGACAGAGTGAGAACTCTTACTTTGCGCGGTTCAATTCCAGAATTGTCTGTGCGCAAAGTCGGAATGGGGACAAAGTGAGAACATTTATCGATCGTAACATGAATATGTCTTTTTCTTTAACATCGGTATAAAGAAATAATATACCAATCTCAAAATAATTCATAGCTGTTTATTAGTTTTTTCTTCCTCAAAACTTGACTGAAATTATTTTACTAAAATAATAAGAGCCGTGGCATGGGATTTCCAACAGTGTGGTATGTGCGACCAGCAAAGCCTCAGATCGGCCTGCGCATACGCGCAGTCTGAACAGAGCCTTTGCTAGTCGCTTAAATATTATATGAGTGTTAAGCTACTGAATTAACACAATTTGGAGTTTCTAAGCTTATTAGACGGCTGCACAGGCTCGTCTGAGTCTACACTTGTCCAAATGCCACATTGTTGAAAATCACTTGTCACGGCTCTGTTATTATATTATTTTTCTGTTAAGCGTTATTTTATAGTAAAGCCTTTGACATACATGACATGTACACTGGGCAGAGTCGGAGCGCAGTGGCTCAGTGGTAGAGTGCTGGACTTGAGACCGAAGGGCCGTGGGTCTCACCGGCGTCACTGCATTGGTGCCAAAAACATTAAACCTAGCTTAGTACTGGTTCAACCCAGGAAGACCCGTCCCTTTATAACTGAAAAATTGGTGATGGGACGTAAATATTCAATCAAACAAACAAACCCTGGGTAGATCTTCGTGGGTTTCAGTCTTCCTGATCGCCTGATGTATTTCTATTTAGCACAGGCTAATTTCTGCGAGAAACCATTATATCTTTGCCGCGTATTCTCTCTCTCTCTTTCTTTCTCTCTCTCTCTCTCTGTGCGTGCGTGCATGCGTGTGTGTGTGTGTTTGCGCGCGCGCCAATTATGTAGAATTTGAGAATGGTATAATAAGTTATCAGTTTCAGACATCAGATCAAGCTCAATTTCAACGGTAAGTAAACCCCTTTTCCTATATTTTGCCAGTGAAAGCTCACGTTGGGCACATTCTCACTTTGTCCGACAGATTCCTACTTTGCGCAAACATTCCCACTTTGTCCAACCGATTTCTACTTTGTGCAAAGCCAGCTCCTGAACATAAATCGATTCTAGAATTGTCCGGTACGATTCCGGAACTGGCGGCAATTTAGGAATTCTCACTTCACGCAGGTACAATTCCCGAATCGTGTCGATTCTCGTTTTGCGCTGAACACATATATATGTAAAGAATAAATGTGACTTATTCGCATGCCTAGTTCTGCCATAACTGTGTCTCAAATGCACATAACCCTACCAAAAACACACTTTTAAAAGGCAGTGGATGGGGTAAAGAAATTATTCTGTGGTCATTCAAGCAATTGAAAGTAGAATCAAAGTTAGCTTCGTTTAAACTGTTCAGCTTACTTACAACTAGGTGGTTCTGATTAGAATATCTGGTGAGTGACTAATTCAAGGTCATGCGATTAATGTGCTTACTGCATTGCCAACATTTTTTGTTTACAGACTAAAATTATTTTAAACGCTAGCATGACCATATTCGCATATATCATTTGTATATATGTTATCTTTTTGCATGCAGCCTATGTCCATAATTGATGCAAACTATCTGAAATACTGACCAGATATATCTCAGATATGTCTCAATGAGAATGAATAGTGAGGTATTGCTACGACATACGTACATTATATTCAGAATCTGATTTAAAGGAATGGAAACACGTTTTGCCCATTTGTCTGCGAGTTTGTCTTTCTTATGTCAGTTGGAACTAGATCAAACTATAGAAAACATTGAGTCAGATCTGGATCCAAACTGTTTGACAGTCTGGTAACATGCGAAAGACAATAAGTAATCGTGCAAAGATCAGGAATCGATGCAATCAAGTACCACACGTGACACAGGATACCAATGGGAAAGTGACAAACTCATTGTTAGACACCACAAACGAGAGCCAAAAGTTAGCCCTTTCCCAGCAGGTGAGCACAAGGCACATATAAACAGACGCGCACAAAGGCATAGCAAACACAAGACAGAAAAACATAAAAGATCCACAAAAGAAGCACCGCCCTGGAACAGTCAGTAAAATGTTTTACTGGAGGGCTTAAACTGGTCAAACGTTGCTTCAACCGTACACTTAGTTCAGACACATAGATGTTTGGTTTGCATGAAAGACCCCAAACTTATCAAAGCATCATCTCCCAGAACATATAAATCAAGCTATAAAAAGGAGATAAAGCAAAGATAAGGACTCAACAGTAAATACAACTCAAAACCGGAGAAACCCCAGTGGGCCAGACAAACAGCAAAAGCATCAGGCCCCTACCATCTCATCAATAGATAAGTCTTTAAGTCAAACCATCATAGAGTCTGAAGTCTGACCCATCGGCTCGCAAATAACCACAAACGGTGAATGACCATGAAAAATTTCCTAGCATGCAACAAGTAAATGACCGGTAAGAAATGACTTACAGAATGTTGATTTGCTAAAACTACAAAACCTACTATTCTCTGCAAGAATTTATATCCAAAAAACTACCAGCATGAATCCAAACTTGTCCTCACACTAATATGTGGTGAATGAAATTAAAACTGGGCCAGGGTTAAGTAGCCAATTGCACGAACTCTACAAACTTTTATATTATTCAGGAATTGTTATGTAACTTTTCCAATCCATTGAGTCTGGATTTATCTGTAGCTTTTAGCCGGCATAGCTGAGTGTTCATCGGGTCTCATTTGGATACTATGATAGAAAACATTTGGAAAGCATTTAATGCTGAGGGTGTCAATCACAATGTTTTGGAGGCCTTAGGTCAAACAGTGTGGGTCACTGTCAGACTAGTCCCACAGAAGCAGTCTGATCAAAGTCCAAACCATTTGCATCTATACTTGCATTTGGAAAGTATGCTTGCAAATATATGCGGCAGACGTATGGGTGGACGTTATTTTCATATGCATCTTTTCTGTTTAGTCATTATCTTTGTTTTCTCTCCTTTTCTTATCCTGATTTATATATACTTGGAAATGATAAGAGAGGGATCTTTCATGCGAACCAAACACCTATCTTGATCCACATCATAATTAGGGGTAAGGATGGTACCGTGAAACTAGTTGAAGCCCTCCAGTAATTTTCATACTGACCGTTCTGGGGGAACTTTTTTGTGATTTTTTTTTTATTTTATGTTTGTCTTTATCATGGTATCTTGTTTGTGTCATGCAGCCTAGTAGTCACCTGCTGGGAAAGGGCTGTGTTCTTGGCTCTTCTGTATGTGATCTTTTCTTGTGTTTTTGTCACTTCCCAATACAGCATTCTGGGTCAGGTGTGGTACTTGATTGTATCAATTCCTAATTTTCTTTCTGTCATTGTACTGTATTTGCTCCTCATGTTGATATATATATATATATATAAATATAACCTGGGAGTAATAAAATGAATGAAAGCAAATTATGTCTTCTTACAGTTTTATCATACTGGGAATCAAACATTTTTACTTCTGAAAATGGTGTCTCGGCATTGTTTTGATTTCTGAAAACAATTTTGTACTGGTCCATCTAATATCATGTTTTTAATCGTCATTTTATGCTTTTAAGTGTTAGAAATGTGTCCCAACGATTGGTACAAAGATTGTAACAGACACACGCCAAACCAAAACAAGCTGTCTAAACCCATGGGCTGGTCATAACTTCACAGCCAAAATGGGCAATTTTGTCTTACAGGATCAGGTTGGTGATATCAACGGGATTAAATTATGCGAAAACAGTGATATCAGCATCTTAAAAAGTAAAAGCATTATGTATTCATTTCTTGAAGTTCTGTGATCCATGTCTCGGACACAAAAATTATATGCCAATACAGTTATGTAGAGTTTTTAAAAGACACAAAATACATGTCAGTAACATTTTGTATCACTTTCTTTCTGCTGTTTCACTTGGCAGTAGGGCATTAAAGATGTCCGAAAAATTTAGACTAGATTGTAATATGGATTTTCAAAATACGTTCTACACAAAATGCACCAATATTATAATTGATAGTATTGGTCCTTCAGTTATTTTGAGGAGTATATATTGAACAACTTCAGAAGCCTAAACATTTTTGTTTGACTGGTAA
Source organism: Loripinus fragilis (assembly GCA_964019695.1). Classification (NCBI taxonomy): domain Eukaryota; kingdom Metazoa; phylum Mollusca; class Bivalvia; order Lucinida; family Lucinidae; genus Loripinus; species Loripinus fragilis. Next base: position 93,322,346 of record OZ026525.1, on the reverse strand, counting down.
AGTCAAAGCCCTTGAGCTGAAAGCAGCCACATTCCAAAAAAACATCACATCAAAACATATTTTTGAAGAACTTTTATTTTCCAAATATGAAATAGTCGTTTTGTTTCTTTTATTCTAGGGTGTATATCTAATCTAATTTTCTGAATAATATTTCGAAAATAAGTGAGACGAATGCTATAACTAACATAAGTGCATTTTAAAATTGTGCAATTGAAAATAATAACGTTTGATATCGGATGTTTTTGTCATGCTGGACATCCAAATAGACTTCTACATATATACCCTTAGCATATACAAACGTATATGGGTTCCTGCTTCAAACCTCTGGGAGAAGTTAAGCGTCATTCCAACAGAAAAAACTGACGTCAAGACAATGACCATATTTTGCATGAAAAGCGTGGCAATAATATGATCAATAATACCAACAAGAAACAGCCACAAAAGACATTTAATGTTACATTTTTTTAAGTAAAATATATATATTTGAGGACATATTATTTGAAATTTCGCAAACATTCCTAGTTATTGTCAAAATGTCATAAAAATACACCTAACCCTTTGAATCATTTTGCAATTCATTATTTTGAGGAGAAACTACTTTAACAGACTTTTAAAAAAAGATGCACTTCAAGCTTTTATGATTTTTTTTTTCATTCTTTATTCTCAACATTTTCCCGCAAATGCATTATCCAGTAAGTAACATAAAAAATTGACTTTGCAGAGTAGACTATGCTTTTAAATGATTACTATGTTAACATTATGCAACTTGTAGACATGTATACAAGTGTTGAAAACATTTTTTTCGAATATAGGGCCCATACCTGTAGATGTTTTTCCATAGACCTCCATTTTAGCTTTTGTAACAAGTATGGTTTTTATCCGTTTAATACGTTGTTTAATAAGTTTCTGTTGACCCAGATAATAGAGATATTTATGGTAAACAAGTTGTTTTAAAAAAGGTATTTATTTGATTATAAGATTTTTCTAGAAGGATTACTTATCATCTAGAAATTAAAAATGTATTGTCATGAAAGTTTCTGGAAAAGTCAAGAATTCTCTAGAATTTTCTTTTCCATGCCAATAGAAGCTTTGGGCAAGCTCTGGAAGTAAGAAGACTCATTGAAAAATTTGTGGAAATTTTCAGAATCAATAAATATAGCATATGATATCATAGTTCTTTCCTGATTATTCCTGAGCTTTCTTAAAGTGTCTATTTAAGAGTGAATTTTCATAAGGGCATCTTTGAAATTACTTCACCATTTAAAAGTCTAAACCTTTTCTGCTGGTATGCTAACCTGGACTACCTTGTGTTTAATTTATTCATTCTGGATTACTTTGGATTATTCAGGTTTGTGGTTGTGGTGTTTCCTGATCATACTCACTTACAATTTTGGATTCAGACTCAGTGTTTATTTTGATTTAACTTCAAAATCTGGGGATCAGAAACTGATGAAGGACTTGTGATGATAAATATTTTGAGGGACAGTTTGGACTAATACAGTACTGTAAATTAGACTATCTTTGATTGTACAAATATTTTCCATTGATTTTGTGAATGATGATTTTGTTATATTTAATAAATTTTGTTAGATTTTTAAAATGCTTTTTTGCTGACTTTCCAAACACAAGTTTTGGTTATCTAAACTATTTTCTAGTTACGCCTCGCACATTACAATTTTAAGTAAGCTATGGTCCTTACAACTCTAAAATCACAATGAGGCTGCCATATAATTACAGAGTGGACCTAGTTCAATCAATAAACAAGAATAGGATACCCTGATGCCCACCATGTTTTACCACTTTTTGGCCCCTGAAGATAGACACCCTACATCAGAGGAATATTTCATTGAAAAAAATATGCAAGATCCTTTTTCTAAGCCACACCAGTAAGCTTATTCAACAAAAGCAGTGAGATGTTGTGATGTTGCTTGCGAAGCAAGGTCTTCATATAAGTATCAAGACTTGGGCCTCGTCCCCGCAGGGGCGTGGGCGTCAGCATTGTCCGCGGCGTCACACTTTATTTTCTGATCAATAACACTTGAAGGATACATAAATTTCATTTAAACTTTCCAGAAAGGTCAAGCATCATTAAGTACATGTCAAGTTTGAAAAGGGGAGGGTTAACTGCAAAATTATGACTGAGTTATGACCCTTGTTTGACTAAGCGTTTGGCTAAATTGTCAATTTGTGATTTCAAAGGATGCAACAATTTCCTCCAAATTTTACAGAAAGGTAAAACATCATAAAATTAAAGGTCAAATTCAAATTCGGAGGTCATCTAGAAGCATTTGACTGAGTTGTGGCCCTTTTTTGACTAAGTTTTAGGCTAATGCAAAAGCTATATTGGCTTTTTTGTAAAATACACTTCCATTTCTACCAAAACTAAAATATCTGACAACTTCTCGCTATAGGCCATGATTACCCAGTGCCTGTAGATAAGCATGGCAGTGATAAAACTTTTACCCCATCCCCCTGACCCCTTAGGTGGGGTCAAAGGTCAAATATTTAAATTTCGCAATAACTGAGAAAGTTGTCAATATTTTACTGACATTTCGCATGCAGAGAGAGGTACCATAAATATGAAACATATCAAACGTGATTTTCGTTCAAAGGCCTGTGTCTCACCCCCTGGGTGGATCTAGGGGGTGGGGTCAAAAGGTCAAAATTCAACGTTTTCACAACACAGTCATGTTGCATATCAAATTAAAGAGAATAGTGAATTCAGCAACATGGTAGCAATATTTTGCCTGCAGAACCCCATAACACCCCTGACCCTGTGGATGGGGTCAGCAGTAGGTAAAAATTCAACTTTTTCAGAACATGTTCATGTTACATATCAAATTAAAGGAAATAGCGAAATGAAGCAGCATGGTAGAAAATATTTTGCCCACATACCGCTACCCCCATCCCGCCCCCTTAACCCTGGGGATGGGGTCGAAAACATCTTTTTCTGAACATGGTCCTGTTGCATAATATTAAAATCATGAATGCAGCAACATGGTAGCAAATATTTTACCTGCAGAACCCTCTACCCCTTCCAAACCCCGACCCTTGGGATAGGGCCAATAGGTCAAAATTCAGGTATTTTAAAACATGGCAATGCTGCATATCAGTTTAAAGGGATATACGAAATGCAGCAACATGGTATAAAAATATTTTGTCCGCAGACCCTTAACCCATCCCCTATCTCTGAGTATGGGTTCACAACATGGTCATGATTCATATCAAATTACAGACAATCACGAATGCAGCAACATGATAGCAAATAGTTTTCCCGCATACCCCCTCCCTCCTTCCCCCCATCCAGACCCTGGGAATGGGGTCAGTAGGTCAAAATTCAACTTTTTTCAGAACATGGTCATGTTGCATATCAAATTTAAAGGTAATCGCGAAATGCAGCAACATGGACAACCCCATACCCCCATCCTACCCCAACACCCCGACCCTGGGGATGTGGTCAGTGGGTCAAATTTCATTTTTTTCAGAACATGGTCATGTTGCATATCAACTTCAAGGGATTCAGGAAATGCAGCAACATGGTAACAAAAATTTTGCCAGCACCCACCCACCCCCACCCCGACGCTGGGGATGGGGTCAGTAGGTAAAAATTCAACTTTTTCAGAACATGGTCAAGTTGCATATCAAATTGAGAGAATCACAAATGCAACAACATGGTTGGAATATTTTGCAACCAGACCCCTTCCCTCCCCCCACCCCAACACTGGGGATAGGGTCAGTAGGTCAAAATTCAACTTTTTTTAGAACATGGTCATATTGCATATCATATTAAAGAGAATTACGAATGCAGCAAAACGGCAACAAATAATTTGTCTGAAGAGCCCCACACTCTACCCCGACCCTTGGGAAGGGGTCAGTCAAGTCAAAATTCAACTTTTACAGAACACGGTAATGTTGCATATCAATTAAAAGGGAATCGCGAAATTCAGCAACATGGTAGCAAATATTTTGCCACAGACCCCCTCCCCCTCGACCCTGGGGATGGGATCAGTTTGTCAAAATTCAACTTTTTTTAAAACATGCTCATTTTGCATAACCTATTAAAGAGATTCACGAATGCACTTACTTAGTAGCAAATATTTTGCCTTCAGACCCCCTCCCTCCAACCCCCGACCCTGGGGGTAGGGTCTGTAGGTCAAAATTCAACATTTTTCAGAATTTGGTCATATTGCATATCAAATTAAAGTAAATCGCGAAATGCTGCAACATGATAGAAATATTTTTCCCGCAGACGCCCCCACCAGCCCTACCCTTTCCCACCCTCCACACCCCACCCTTGGGATGGGGTCAGTAGGTCAAAATTCAAATTTTTTCGATACATGGTCATATTGCATATCAACTTTAAGGGATTCACGAAATGCAGCAGCATGGTAGCAAATATTTTTCCAGCAGACCCCCACCCATTCCCGACCCTGGGGATGGGGTCAGTATGTCAAAATTCAACTTTTAAGAATATGGACATGTGTTGCATATCAGATTAAAAGAGAATCACGAATGCAGCAACATGGTAGCTAATATTTTACCCATGGACCCCCTACCCCCCCCCCCCCCCAAACCCTGGGGATGGAATCAATAGGTCGAAAATTAAACTTTTTCTGGACATGGTCATGTTGCATACAAGTGTAAAGGGAATCACGAAATGCAGCAACATGGTAGCAAATATTTTGCCCACAGACCCCTCCCCCCAAGGACCGTTGGGATTAGGGTCAATTGGTCAAAATTCAACTTTTTCAGACATGGTCATGTTGCATATCAAATTAAATGGAATCACAAAATGCAGCACCATGTTGGCAATTTTGCGGCAGACCCTCCCCCTCGCCCCCGCGACCCTAAGGGGATTGGGTCAAAAGGTCAAATTCAACTTTTTCAGAACATAGTCATTTTGCATATCAAATTAATGGGAATCATGAATTCAGCAACATGGTAGCAAATATATACAGCCCCTGCCAATTTTTTGGCAAATTTTGCCGCAGACCCTCCCCCTCGCCCCCCTCCCCCCGACCCTGGGAATAGGGTCAATAGGTCAAAATTCATTTTTTCAGAACATGGTCATGTCGCATATCAAATTAAAGGGATCATGAATTCAGCAGCTTGGTGCTTCTGTTTTGCAAGGCACACATCTGATTCTCTGATTCTAGTTTCAATAATGAACAAGTATATGCCCGTCTAAAATATGATTTATTTCATGTAATATTACCATTGACCAATCACAAAACACTTTATATCTAAAATATTTTGCTGAGCTTCGACCAATATTTTGAGTCAATCAATGCACATTTTGCATTACCCCTTTATATTAAAATGCAATATTTGCTGTTATTCACCCCAATTGAAAAAAACAACTACATACATAACGACATTGAAGAAGATTACTGCACTTAAATAAAAAAAGCTCAGCACAATATTAATTAGCAATTTCTTAAATTCAGACCAGCAACACGTTAAACAGTTGCTCCCATAACATTTTGCCTAGTATGGACTTTTCTAGATGCAATTGCTAAGAATCAAGACTAATCAGTTATAGATTTCGAGCTAAAAAAGGTCCTGCTCCCCCCCCCCCCCTAGGGAATTTTGCAGACATATCCTATCTTGAAGAGAATTTCAAGCCGCATCTTTTAAGAGATGTTTGCACTCTGTGCTCCGGGGCGTTAGTCTCTGACAGCCTGTTACATATGTTACTGTAACAAACTAAGGAAAAAATCTAAATGAAAGTTTGAGCTACAGAAAGAAGACACTAAACCATATTATTATTCAAATTTCTTATGTAGTTTGCATGCTGGATGCCTAGGCTACATAAAAGCAGCATTTTAAACAAAATTACAGCCTTCTATGGTGTTATATGCGTTACATAGATTAAATTTCCCTTTGAAAGTTGAAATCATGACTAACATCATTCATTTTACAGCCGATTTGTGCATTTTTACAAGTGTTTTTAATCTTAGTTTACTAAAATATTCATTTGACTAATAGAAAAAACAAAGTTTGCTTTTCTATCTCAAATACATTGTTTTATATGACCTATTAAACAACCCTACCCCCAATTTTAAGTAACCAATTTTGGTATCTATTATTGAAGAAAAATGTATGAAAATATTTGACGCTCGTGGATATCTTACATTTTTGGCACTGTCTTGCTAATGCAATAAAGAATCATACATTTGCAAGTTTGACATCAAGATCAGAGCACTTATTTAAGTATGTAACGTATGTTACATGGCATAATGAATGAGCAAGGAAATTTTCTTGGAAGTAAGAGATGATATTTCAGAAAAATACCGTTTTTCACATGTTTTCCTATTAATCTCTAGCCTCTGGTGCCTTAGTCTTAGTATTTACAGTCATTGCTGATAACAAGCCCATGGAATTGTGTTACCTTTGTTATATATAACCTTTTTAATCACATATTTCCTAATGCCTGTAATATTAAAATATATAGATATATAGATAGAAAAAAATAGTTCTCATTTAAATGACACAATTTAATAAATATTCCTATTAAATAAAATTATTCAAAAACAATCTTTATTCAAGTCACCCTCACAATGTCTATCATTGTGTCTGCTTCTATTGCAAAATAATCACCCATTTCATCATAACCAGTAGAATCATGGCATTGTATTAGGACTGCAAACTGAGTACAATCCTGTTCCTCTCCACCCCTTTGGGAATTGTGCAGACATATCCTACCTTAAAGAACAATTCAAGCTGCATCAAATAAGAGATGTTTGCACTCTATTAACTAAGGGGTTAGCCTGTAATGGTATGATACCTACGTTACCATATCAATTTAAGAATAAATGAATTGAAAGTCTGAGAAACAGAAAGAAGACATAAAACTATCTATTTATTTGAATTTTTCATGTAGTTTGCATGCTGAATACCTTTGATACATATTCTTAAAGAAAAGATTTTTTAACAAATATACAGCTTCCTATGGTGTTATATGTGTTACATTAATTAAGATTACTTTTTAAAATTGGTAATTGTGACAAACATCACTTGTACGCATTTTGTGTGATCCTTCTCTTTAGCCATCAAAAGACTTAATTTTCTTTGTATGTATGGCCAGTGCCAGCGTCAAACAACTTGACTCAGCCAAACTTGAATCCTTAGCATTCTTCAAAAGCAGAAACAGCATGTCAGTGTCATGGGGTCAAACACCTAATTAAATATGGGTTTAATGCCATTTCACATATATGAATACAATGGAGTATGACTCTGGTATATATCTCTTCCTGTTAAGTGACAAGAGCAATCTAACTGCAGCTGCCTCTGCATCCGTGCTAGTCAAATAATAACTTTGCTCTGATTTTGCAAAATCTAAGTCTCTACCGTGTACCTCTAAGAATACTTTAAGATTTCTGACATTGGTCAAACAGAAATTTGATAGGCTGCTTTTTTGCATCATTTGCCATGGAACCTATCCAGTCTTTTGGTGCTTAAGTCCTCAGGTCTTAGATCAATAGTATTTTGCTGCGCCCAAAGAACTTTATAAGTTTTCTTTAGTTACAATGTTGACTCTTGATGGTTTTGGCAGACCGTCTGAAACCATTTCTGTTACACCTTGAAAGTTATCTGGTATAAGAGAAAGAATATGAAGTTGGACATTGCCATCAATTATGTTTGGTTGTTTTTGATGTCAGTACATTGAAGCATGTCTTAAAATAATGTAAAACCTATGATTTTCAGTTTTTGCAGCCATATCATTAGCTGTTACATTCAAAAGAAGGAAAGTGGACTATAGGTAGAATGGGATAACCAGTAGTTCTATATTATGCTCTATGGAAGATTTATACAGAGTAAACAAGTCGATAAGGTGCCTCATTTCATGATCCATTGAAAACACTGCAATTGAAAACACCTGCCTCTGATTGTGTAATCAAAAAGGATGTCAATACAATGCCCTTGCTCATTTATTATGACGAGTTATATATGTTACATCCTTTAATAAGCACTCTTATCTTAGAAACTTATTGAATCATTGAATTGAAAGGGTCTAATTTGTGCTCTGTTCATCCTGCATTTCATTGCTTTACCTGCTGTGATACATCTAGTTTGTTTATCTGAAGGTAAAGAGTAACCTCGGTTTCAGCACTTCAGAAGTACTAAGACTTCAAATAAGTTTTTGAATGCTTGGGGAAAGATAATAAGTGCAGAGACATTATTAGATGAAAAATATGTGGGATGCATGTATGGAAAGGCTACATTTATAAAAGTTAACCAGCTAAGATATGATTCTTTATCACAGAAATATCAAAGTACATCAGTCCAGATACTCATTGCTCTTAATGGCATAGTTTTCTTCCTTGTAAAGCTTTAGTCTTTCTCCTACTTGCAGAGTATCACTTGAAACACATACTCAAAGAGCCAACTATTAGGAATTCATATCAGTTTCCGAATGTTCCAAGCCATAAATGGCAAAATTGGAAAGTTGATAATGGCTCATCAATTTTGGGTGGACTGGTGGTAAAATTGAATAACAGTAAATGATTGAAATATTGTGTGATGATTCTACTAGTTGCATGGAGGCGTGTGATAATAATGATTACCAAAGAAGCAGACAACGACAAACGTTTATCATGAGTGTTAAATCGATGAGAATAGTTTGGACCATTTCATTTATTGTATTTTCTTGTAAAAATGTAAAACTATCTTTTCTATTTGTGGCTCTATATTTAGCATTATATGCACAGTATTAGGAAATGTGTCCAAAAGGTCATTGATAACATCTGTAACACCAATCCATGGGCTTGATAATCAGAAATGAATATAATTTCTAGTGTTTTGGCACCAAAGACTTATAAGTACACATTAGGTGTCCTGATCTTTAACTTAATGACATCTTGTAGATATATGAGCAAGACAGACTAAGAAAATGAAAAATATCCATAGGCTGTAAGTGCTTTCATGTGTTTTACTTAAACGCTAATAACAAATTCGCTTCTCTGTAAAACTGGGAGTAGGGTTGTGTATTAGCTCCTATAAGACAATATATGTAAGATAGAAAAGCAAACTAGGTTTTTCTTATTCATCAATTGAGTTTATGTTTGTAAAATCTAATAAAACAGTTTGAAACCAAGCCAGTTTGAAACCAAGTCATAGTAGTTGTTTTACTACATGACGATAGCCACATTTATAGCTTTTAAATTATAATTAGGTTCATGTAACGCACATAACACCACAGTTAGCCGTATTAATGTTAAACAGCTTCCATATGTAGTAAAGACATCCAGTATAAAGACTATAAGAATGTCAATTTATTAGATAATTTTAATGCCTTCTTTTGGTAGCTCAAACATCTAAATTTCTTATTCTCAAATTGATATAGTAACATATGTAACAAGCTGTTACAGGCTAACGCCCCGACTTACAGAGTGCAAACATTTCTTATTAAATGCACCTTGAATGGTTACATAAGATGTAATTTGTCTGCAGAATTTCAAAGGGGATTAGGATGGAGCAGGCCCTTACTCAGCTTGATGTCAAAATACTGTTTGATGATTTTACTTATCACGCTAACATATGTAACGCTCTCTGATCTTTAAAACTTGATGACAACTAGCAGATCTATAAATCTTTATCATAGGAGCCAGTTTAAAATCCCTAAACAATGTAAGATATCCAACAGCTGCGAGTTTTTTCACACTTTTAGCTCAAACTTTCAAACTACATTTCCTTTATTTGATATAGTAACGCATGTAACACGCTGTTTCAGACTAGCGCCCCAACATAGAGAGTGCAAACATCCCTTATTCAATGCAGCTTGAGTTGTACTATAAGAAGGAATATGTCCCTCGAGGAGATTAAAACATTTTTAGGCATATCTTACGTAAAGACAATGAGCTTGCCCATTTATTACATCAGGTTACATATGTTACAGCCTCTGATATTAAGAATTTTGCAACAAACTTGCAGATTTATGAGTCTTTTCATATAAGCAAATAAATCCCAAACAATGAAACTCATTCATCAACTGCAAATATTTTTTAACAATTTTTACTTTAGTTTTAATACCAAACATTTCACCTTAAAACTGGGTAGGGGTAGGGTTGTTTAATTGCTTATTTCAGAAAAAATATTTAAGCTAGGGAAACAAACTGAAATTTTTCTGTTAGCCAATTGCATAAGCTAGTCAGACATGGTTAAAAACATATTGCAAAACACACAGAGAGATTGTGAATGTAAATGATGTGAGCTACACTTGCAAATTTTAATGGGTTATCTGATTTATGTAACGCATATGACACCTTAGGAAGCCGCAATTTTGTTCAAATGGCTGTCATACGTAGTTAAGATATCCAGTATGCAGACTATATGAATGATTTTTAAAAATAAATATTTTAATGTCTTTAATTTGTAGCCCAAACTTTCAATTTACTTTTTCTTAGTTTGATTAAGTAACGTACGTTACAGGCTCTTACAGACTAACGCCCCGGAGCACAGAGTGCAAACATCTCTTAAAAGACTCGGCTTTCAATTCTCTACAAGATAGGGTATGTCTGCAAAATTCCCTAGGGGGGGGGAGCAAACCCATTCTCAGCCATCCGTCTATTACATTAATATGACGATGACTCCTATGTGGGTGCAATATCATTCTTACCCATTGACATCAATCGTTGAGAAGATTTCTGCTGGATTGACAAGATATTCAGGCAATGACCGTTTCCCATGTATGGTCTCGCAACTCCCTCTTCTGCAACCACCTCCGCATGCGCAACCGAATATGTTGCACTTATCATACCCGCAATATGGTGTTGCCCAAGTGCAGTCAAGGCATACATGACCATAACCCTCGTGAAAGTGAGAGTAGCAGCATACAGAGTTGACATCATCTACTACCATGACAACCAAAGTTACGGCGAGAATGAGCAATGTACAGGATTTCATTTTGATTATCAAAACGTTCCTGAAAATAATAAGGATTTCACAGTTATACAGTGTAGACGTCGACAAATGGGAAAACAATAAGTATGTCATTTTATTTTTAGTTGTTTTCCACTTTGATTCGAGGGTTAGATTTTGGTATTGATTGCAACAGTTTCGGGTAATTACTTACCTTTCACTGTGGATGGAAATATCTAATTAATTTAAGTTCAACTCTTCTGCAAAATAAACGACAGTCTGACTGTCAGTTTTAAGGACTAGAACGCCTACGTTTTCAAATCGTAAGTTTTACCAAAATATTTCCGGTTGTTCTCTGTTGCCTGTTTTAGTGTCAAATTCAGTAACGTTTCACCTTAACATGTTCTACGCATTATTTTAATTCTGTATAGGTTGCTGAGTTGCCACTTTTGAAAGAACTTCTCAATCAGTTTGCCATGATTCAAAGTGATACCTGTTTAACCCTAGTGGAACCCTCTGAAACGCAGAACAAACACGCAGCATTGCGTTGTATTTGATGTTTGAAAGCATTACCTATGTGTATATTTGCTAACAAGACGTTTAAATTAAAGTTTACAATTGTTCAAAGCTATAGCATGGTCCAATGCATTGAATGATGTCTAAAAGCAACAAGTAAGCAATGACCAGGAATGGGCGCAATCACAACCGAACTCAACCCTAAAAACTAAAGTGGGAGATTACTAAAATTACAAAAGTGAACATGTGCTTAACCAAGTTATCATCTCTTTCCCTACAGGTGGCCACTCAGACTCTAAACCGATTTAGGATAATATGAACATACATAAGATGAAACGTTACGGAAACTCTGACTCCAAAAACAGGCAGTACACAACCACAACAGCTACCGCATTGGAACGGCCAGTAATTTATTACTTATTTATTACCTGCAGTGGTTCCATGTACATAGAAAAAGCATATATGAAAAATATGCACGAATGTATTAAACTAATATACAACACATAGAACAGGCGTCAGTGCTAGCCTGGAAGAAATATAAAGAAAAGCGCAGAAAGCAATGCTAACATATGATGAAATATCAGGTGGTCACAAAGTCATGCCATATGCAACTATGATAAATATAACTTGAATGAATATAAACCACAACAGAAGAACGGCCTTAGAACGGTGTTTAATGAATTATTAGTGGGATTTAATCGATTTTACGGTGCCAAACTCGCCCTAAGTTTCTGAAGTGGTGCAACATATTTATTTTGTTGTTCTGTTCGCATTTTAACTCTCTAACCCGTCAATGAATCCTTACGGTTAAGAAATGCATCATGTTTCAAATCTATGAGGATGCAAAGAAGAGGACGTTTCAAAGCAACGTGTTGCTTGATAGTTGGAGATGCCTGGACGAACAAACAAAACAACTGGAAATCTGAAATAAAAGACGTCCATCAGTTGCGCCTGGGTTGACCAGGCAGCACACGAAAGAGCTCAATTCCCAAACAACTAAAATTAATAGCATAAGGTCGGACTATCATAGTGTCTGAATTCCCATCCACCTACGTGCATTTGAAGAATCCAGCAAAATTATTAACCGTTACTTGGACAATCATTAGGCATGCAGATTGTCGCATGATATTTGATTTATAGCAAAAATGTTAGTGAGTATGATCAGGAAATACCATAATCATACACTGCAGACCAACACACTTACAGTAACAAGACATCTGTTAGACAAAAAAGCAAAGCATACATCTTTCTGATCCTCTTTAAGATGATTACAACACTAGAATTGACATAAAGTTATGTATAACAAATCAAAGACAAAAACAGAACCCCCACAAACAGTGGGAATTACGTTAAACAATATATCAACAACAACAGAACCACTGCTTTAGAACGGACAACAGCCTTAGCCACAGGAGGGGGAAGGGGCTAAAACGCACTTTACTGGCGCTTGTAAAGTATTTTCTTTTTCGAAACTCCATCCATCATTTATGATTAATTGGATGATTAAAAATTTAAAATTGTTAATTTCCAATTTCTTTGTCGTGATTTTTTTCGCTCTTATTCCTATGGTATATGTATTTCGCAGCTTTTTCGTTTAGCAATAGTATGGTCTTGTGTTAGTGACTCTATCAATAGCAGAAATCAAGTTATTAAAACAAGATTATCGATATAATCAAATTCGTAAACAATGACTCAATTCTACCACATACACTCAGAGTTGATTGTTGAATACAAAACTAGTTTAAAAACTATCTGCAAAATATCAGAGTCAGTAGATCATGGTCATCTGGTTTATAGATTCAAATAAATTGTTATAAAATCTAATTTTAGTGATCAATACAAAAAGATAATAGAACGTTATAAAACAATTTGGCTATAACATGAATATCATGCGGATATCATGGGTTAGAGTTAAAAGCTTCAAAAGCATCAGCTAGGTTATTGTCAGAATGAGACATCATGAAGTCCCTCTCATAACAAAACAAAAACAAATCTGCAACATAAGGAGCACAATTAGTACACATTGGAATACCTACAATATGTCTATATAATTTTGAGCCAATCTATAAATATATTGTCCAAAAGATGTAGGAGAATGCCACTTATCTTTTACATGTCCACAAAGTATATATTTTAGGTTGTTCAGAAGTGAAAAAAGCGATTGCTCATTACAAGCTAAATCAAGTAATCCCTCTTTGTTAAAAGTATGTTCAACCACTTTGGTTATTTTTTCTTTGATTAGATTATGAGGTTATATAGTATAGAGAGTAGAGTAATCATGTTTAGACAAACATGATGCTAGTGTTCTTTTATGGCTTTTCTGGATAACCCAGTCCAAACAAATTTCTACTTTCTAAAGCAGTTTTGCATCTACAAGCAAAAGTTCTAAAAATCATATCACTGTAAACTAAAACTACAATGCCTAAACTTTCTGATCGTGGTATTTCAATCATTCAACTGCCTAACGATGCATAGTAGGCATTTATTTTTCATTGACCAAGAAATGGTATGACAGATGCCCTCCATATTGCTGGGTAAATGTCAATCTATTTTCTAATTGGTAGAATAAATAGCAACCAATCAGAACAGTGCAGTACCGCAGTAAATATTGATGGTGGACTTCTATCAAAACATTCCTGGGTCAGTGATAAACATGATGGTCAAAATTTATACAAATTGTTCTGGTCCCATGATCAAGGTAGCCACCATGCCCAGATATAAATGTAATGGAAAAAAACCTTTTAAAACCCTTCTACAAAACCGAAAGGCCAATGACCTTGTGACTTGGTAATTAACTTTGGGGATGAGGGCTATACCAAAAATAGTAAGTGAGTATGATCAGGAAATACCACAATCACAAACCGCAGGCAACCCCGCGGCACCGCGAAGAAGAGCCGCTCAACCATCACGAGACACCAGGAAGACAAATTAAGCAAAGCAATCAGCTCTCTCTTCCCCATCAAGATGATTGCAATACTAGAATGGACATAAAGTAACGTACAACAAAACATAGAACAATTACAGACTCCCACAATGGGAGTAACAAATAACAAAAAGTCAACAGCAACAGAACCACCGCCTTAGAACAGACAGCAGCCTAAGCCTACGGGGGCTAAAATGCATTTTACTGGTACGAAATCTTCGCCCTAGATTCTGCTGTTGTTGAAGTACAAGTTTGCACAAATTATTATTCTGGGTTGACCTTAACCTACTTTACAGCATTGTCAAATTTGATCCTAAATTGCATTTATATGGGAAAAAAAACTGGAAATGTTGATTTTTTCCATAGCTCATGCTATAGAACCACTGTACTCAAACAGCACAGTCGTCGAGGGTTAGTTGCAGTCGACGAGGGCACAGAATACCGATTCAGTGCCTGCGTTATGCAATGAATTTGATTATTTTCTTTTAACACTTTCGCTGCCAAAGGCGACTGTAGTCGAATTTCCCGTTCACTGCCAAACGCGACTATAGTCGAAATTTAAAGGCACAGTTGATTGCCGTCTATTTTAACCGTTAAAAGGGACGCAAATCTTTGTTCTTTATTTAGAAATGTTCAGGGGACATAAGAATATCATATCAAGAAATGACTTAACAAAATTATTTGTAATGTAAGTAGATTTCGTGGACGTCTAAAACAACAAAAACATGTCCAAAGGAATGACATACCAGACGCATTTAGCCCCTCACCTGCCATATTTTGATTTATTTCTGATGAAACAATATAATATCAGAATAAATTCTTATGTTTGATACTTGTTGTAGATGAATGTTTTATCTTTTTTTGCATCAAAAAGTTGTTTATAGGCATTTCCATATTTTCAATATGGCTTCCAAAATGGCCGCCAACGGTCACGTGACTATTATTATTATTATGGTTCAAATGAAGGTCAAAACTCAACTTTTTCAGAACATAGTCATGTTGCATATCAAATTAAAGGGTATCACCAATGCAGCAGCATGCAAACATATATTATGTTAGAATACACACACCCTTGACCCCTGGGGTAGGGTACAAGCTCAAAACTCTTTTTTTCTAGAAGTAGTCATGCTGACAATCAAATTAAATTAAATTGAGCTTAGTGCACCATGTAAGCAGATATTATGTCCTTAAAAACACTCTCACCCGTGTGGTTGGGAAAAGAGGTATAAAAATATGAGTGTGGTCATATTGCATATCAAATTAAAGGGAAAGAAGTATATACTAACATAGATGCAAACGTTTTGACCTTACACATATCCCTGACATCTGGGTCAGGTTTAAAGGTCAGATATTGAAATTGTACATATATTTTAGTTGTTATTGAACAAAGCACTGAAAAATAGTTGATAGGCATTTAACTATGATATGTATGATACCTAATGTGAACTTATGGGTTTGAGAAATGGGATTGATGTTTTGTGATTAATACGTTTCTCTAAAAAAAAACCACTTCGCCCGAGAATATAAATTCGACGAACTTGCCGTGTTTGACTTCTGTCTCAGAATTTTAGTTGTTTTTAACATTTAACTTTTCCATCTAACATTCTAAAAGAACATTGTAAATACTATTTTACATTAATAACTCGAATGAAACAAGGTCTACTTGGACCTGACATTATTCTAACTGTTATAGTCATAAAAGTTTAAGTTGGTTTGGCAAAGAACAATTGACCTGTTTCCTTGGATATGGTCATATCACATGAGACCTTTGCGATAATGCAAACCCCACCATTATAGCTGATTTCCCCATTGTTAGGGAAATGTTTTCTTCTAAATAAAACATCTCCTTTAAAGTGTTATAAGTTAAGCAAGTGATCAGGAGTACTAAGTTGATGCTATAAAACCGGTTCATTAACTAATTAATGAATCTTATACTGATAATAAACTCAAATCTTTATAAAAAGCTCAAAAAAAGGAATATGTCATCATCAGCATACGCATATAGATGCCAGTGTACAATTTGATTTTGAGACAGTCTATTACAGACACGTAACATGCATAATATCTCATATAAAATATATCAGATTTAATTCAAAGTAAGAAAGAGGGCAAGGATCAGGAATCGATGCAATAAAGCACCGCACCTAACCAAGAGCATCTTAGATGATTGATTATATCTGGAATGTAAGCAAAGAACCATTGTATGTTACCATCTCCCTAAAACCATTTAGTAATGAGCAGTATTTTCTTTCGTGAATTGACCTAGATAAACGAGGAACTAGCCGGTATCATGGTACTGACTATATTGTGAACACCAGTAATTTAGAAACACATATATATTTTTAAATTACAAATTTCTTTCAATTAAAAATAGTTTTATTTATTAATATTACAAAAAATCTACGTCCTTCATATATTTTCTTTGCAGGCCCAATTTCATTCTGTCAGTGACAACATTTATGGAATACATATGGCCTTATGGGATATTTTAAATGGTTATATATGTTACTTTGATTAGGTTGATAGAAGATGGGAACGTATTCTTCAACTGTTGTTTAAGAGCTATCTTTGTCTTTGTTTATGAGTTTTGAAATCTTTAACTTTGGACAAAGTTAGAAAGGTGGCAAAGATCAGGAATCGATACAATCAAGTACCACATCTGACCCGAGATTCCACATGGGAAAGTGACAAAAACACAATTAAACATCACAAACGAGAGCCAAGGGGTCAGCCCTTGCCCAGCAGGTGACCACAAGGCAGCGATGAACAGACGCGAAAGCATGACAAACACAAGACTTAAATTACACAAATGATCTACAAAAGAAATACCGCATTGGAACGGTCAGTAAAAATATATTACTGGAGGGCTTATTATAAACCAGTTTCATTGCGCCAACCTCACCCTTAGTTCAGATGTGGTTCAAGACACATAGATGTTTAGTTTGCATGAAAGACCCCTAACTTATCCATGCATTATCTACTTAAACATATAAATCAAGATATTAAGTAAAGAAAGTAAAGAACGACTGTATGCATCGTCTAAATTTCACCTTGATGCCATTTTTATTCAAGTGTTGCAATTTTTAATAGTAATAAATAGAGTAGATGAGTACAACCCTGAAAAACTGTTACCACCATTTGACTGTGCGACGTGCTTAAAATGTTTTAGAAGGCTTATCCTAACTAATTATGATGTTAAACCGTCTCTAGCAGGACAGTTATGCCAATCAAATTTTCAAATATTCAGCTCTTTGGCCAATAGGCAAACACTGCAAATTCATTAAAATTTTAATAAAAATGAAAAAAAAACTACCCCACAACTCTTAAAACGGAATTGGACTGGTCCAAATGATAGTAATGGGGCATTCCATTCCGCTAAAATGGGTTAATTACATAATTAGAAAATGATATAAACTTTTTATTATGTTAAATGATAGATAAATGAATAATTAATTAAAAAAAGAAACCTACCACAATGTCCAATGTGACAGCTTCCAACTTTTGCCGAGTTAACTTCAAATTGTGTTGGGATGTCTGTTATATAGATGTAGACAAGAGCTGTATCCGTCGAGAACGTATTTAGAACAGGATCTAAAAACGATTTCCTTGAGGCCTTTTTCATGGAATTGTGTGAGCCGTTATATGTGAAAAAGGCCTAATGACATTTAGGATTTATTATTATTATTATAACGTATGAAACATTTGCTTGGTTTGATTAATATTTCAACTGGTCCCTCTGTCCCTCATTATGTCATTTCCTCAACAATGATATTCTTACATGTTGGGTTTTACAAACTTAACACTAAGACATATTTATATACAGATGTCTATACGTACTTTGAAAAACAACTGAAGGATATTTAAAATACAGTTCATTTCTTGCGTTTAATTTAAACTGATTTAAATAAACTAATTTCATGGCGACTTAGTGCATAGATTAAAACACATATTGGCTCTGATGATTTTTCATCGCAGTTTATTAAAATAATTTGGTTATAACATTAATGTATAGCAACAGACTGCATGCTTGGTTGTCAACCCAATCACGGTCTGCAACTTTGCTTTCCTTTTGAATTGCACGCCCGTCGGTCGGACCTCAGACTCTATGACGGTTCCGATTTAAATACTTATCTATAGATGAGAGGGTTAGGGCCTGATGTGGTGTCTGTAGTAGGGCCCACTAGGGTTTAACTATTGGATTTCTTTTACTCTGGTAATCAGTTGTATATACTGTTGAATTCTTATCTTTATTTTATCTCCTTTTTTATATTTCGAATTGTATTTACTAGAAGATGATGCATGGATAAGTCTTTCATCCAAACCAAACATTTTTAAGACATATAGATCCAAATCAGAAAGTATGGAGAGGTTAGTAACATAACTCCAGTTTAAAAACTCCAGTGAAAACAATTTTACTGACCATTCTGATGAGGTGCTTCTTTTGTGGATCCTTTAGGTTATTTATGTTCATGTATGTTATGCTTTCTTGTCTGCTCTTTACAGCCTTGTTGTCACCTGCTGGGAAAGGGCTCGCCTCCCTCTTGATTCTCTTGTGTGTGGTATTTTCTTGTATTTTTGTCATTTTCCAATGTGGTGTCCTGGGTCAGGTGTGGTACTTGATTGTATCAATTTCTGATCTTTGCCTTCTTTCTTACTAAAAAGATCAATTAAAAATAATATAACGTTATGAAAGAATTTTATACAACATGGATATCATGCGACAGTCTGCATGCCTGGTTGTAAACCCAATCATGATGTATAGCTGTGGTTTCCTCTTTAACTGCACGAAGGTGGGTAAGGTCGTGGACTTATTGACTCACTTACGGCCCTGATGTAAAGCTTAATCCGTTGGTCCGTGCCTGATGTCGTCCTTGGCTGGGCCAACCATAGCTCAACTTGAGGTTGAGTCAACAGACTGCATGCTTGGTGGTCAACCTAATCACGGTTGGCAACTTTGCTTTCCTCTTTAATTGCACGCTGGTGGGTCGGACTTCAGAATATATGACGGTTCTGACTTAAAAACGTTTCTATTGATGAGATGGTAGGGGCCTGATGCTTTGGCTGTTTGTCGCGCCCACCGGGGTTTAGCTGTTGGATTTCTTTTGCTCCAGTATTCAGTTTTATTTACTGTTGAGTCCTAATTTTTGCTTTATCACCTTGTTATATCTTGATTTATATGTTCTAGGAGATGATGCATTGATAAGTTAGGGGTCTTTCATGCAAACTAAATATCTATGTGTCTTGATCCACATCTGAACTAAGGGTGAGGTTGGCGCTGTGACACCGGTTTAAACCCTCCAGTAAAATATTTTACTGACCGTTCCAAAGCGGTACTTCTTTTTGCGGATCTTTTACATTTTTTCTGTCTTGTTTATGCTATGCCTTTGTATGCGTCTGTTTATAGGTGCCTTGTTGTCACCTGCTGGGAAAGGGCTGACCTCTTGGCTCTCGTTTGTGATGTCTAACTGTGAGTCTGTCACTTTCCCATTGGTATCCTGGGTCAGGTGTGGTACTTAATTGCATCGATTCCCGATCTTTGCACCATCACTTACTTTCTTTAGCACTGACTATGTGTGAGTCACGAGCCATTTTCTTTCTTTGTTTCATTATAGTATGTTAATTTTATTAGATTGTTACCCTGTGATGATGCATTGCGATAGTTAGAAAGCCTCCATGCGGGATAATCATTTTTTTGTGTATTAACAACAACAGAATTTAGGGCGAAGATTAGACACCAGTCTATTCTAAGGCAGTGGTTCTGTTGTTATTAATTTATTTCATGTACCTCTTATCGTGGGTGTGGGAGGATTCTGTGTTTGGGTTCGTTTTGGTATGCATTACTTTTTGTTATTTCTAGTTTTTCAATCATCTTGACAATAAAGAGAGAGCTGGTTGCTTTGCTTTTATCGTCTTGATGATAGCTTGTTACTGAAAATGTCCTGTAGCTCTTCCTCACGGTGCCGAGGGTTTGTCTGCAGTTTGTGATTGTGGTATTTGCATACCAAAACAAAGACATACACAGAACCCCACAAACAATGGGGAGTACATTAAACAATAGATCAATAACAACAGAACCATCACC
This sequence comes from Loripinus fragilis, assembly GCA_964019695.1. Classification (NCBI taxonomy): domain Eukaryota; kingdom Metazoa; phylum Mollusca; class Bivalvia; order Lucinida; family Lucinidae; genus Loripinus; species Loripinus fragilis. The sequence goes on along the minus strand of OZ026525.1, from coordinate 93,301,965 downwards.
TCAAAACAGACAGCAGCATAAGCTACCAGGGGAGCGTAAATGCATATTGCCAGCACCAAATCTTTACCCTAGATTCTGTGGTTGTTAAAACATAAAATTGTTTATCTCGCATGAAGGCTTCCTACAGGTCAACAAATTAGATCAAATGTATTAAGGTGAGTAGCAAAAATTATACCATGAACCAATCTGGTATTTCGAGAATATACTATATAGTAGGGGAACCAAAATCGTGTATCTTGCAAAAACTCAACATTTCTGAACCCAAGAGGTATACGGCTGGATTTTGAATACTGATAGTCTAACTAGTGCTTCATATGGTGTTAGTACACAAATACAGTCTTCCGGTTTGGTAGCCCACGAAAATAGTACTTTAAGAAATTTAGCACTTGCCGTTTCTGGGCCCTTTATGGCGTGAATGGGTGCTTTATTCTACTTTAAATATACATGTGATTCAACATTGGTCTATGTTTGTCAGGCTGATGCAGAAAAATGCATCTCTGTGTGGACTATTTTGTCACAGACTCCCAGGTGCACTCCACAGGTAACGTATGACGTCGGTCGGAATTCAGCCCGAATTTTTTGACTGTTCCCCAAAAACGGAGAATGCTGAGAAAACGAGATTATCAAGGTAGGTTGTCTTTTCACTTTTTTGATAGGTGAATGGCAGATCTTGCCTCTCACGGGCAGAAAAAATGTCCAAGCAATGTCCTGGGAAAATCTGCATATGCTCGAATTCTGTCTTTTTGGCAGGTACTTCATACTCCCTGTCCCGAATTCTGTCTCAGGCACATGCCTATGCAATATACTAAGACACAAAGTATCTCAGCATAATTTTCACAATATTCATCTATTAAACGTAGACAGTAAATTTCGGGACACGGAGTATGAAGTACGTAGCCCACAGGAGTCCCCATGTATTTCTATAGACCAAATAATTTCGGGACAAAAATGACAGAAATGATTAGACTGTACATATATTCTATTGAGATATCACATACATATGGAAGGTCCCGATTTTAAGTTCTAAGTTAAGTAAGTTGCCATAGCTGTCCATTATAACAGATGAGTTCGGTAAGTTAGGCCTTTAAACAACGGCAATGTTACAAGAGAGCCCTGAGCTAAGTTTGATGAGTTACAATAGCTACATGTATATATTATGATACACTGTGTGTCTACCCTCCCTCCACCCCTTTTATTTCTTTCATATGACTTACAACTCAGCTCAGCTTACTCAACTCATCAAGCTGAGCAAAATAAGCAATTTTCGCCACTTTTTCCGGACAAGATACCTATACCACTCAGCTCAGCTTACTCAACTCATCCAGCTCAGCTTACAACTTATGCTACTTAACTTACCTAAGTTGAGTTGGATAAGTTGAACTTTAAGTCAGCGGTCAGTATATTTATAAAGTATATATATATATATATATACTACAACAAACATACATATGATAGGTCCCTATATTCTAAGTTCTAAGTTGAGTAAGTTGCCATAGCTGTCCATTATAGCCGATGAGTTCGCTAAGTTGGGTGTTTATACAATGATATGTATCCAGATGCTTCAATGGCTGAGCTAAGTTCGGTAAGTTATAATAGCTGCGCATATGTTAGGATGAGTTGGTGATATGTGTCCAGATGCTTCAATGGCTGAGCTAAGTTCGGTAAGTTATAATAGCTGCGCATATGTTAGGATGAGTTGGTCATGAGTACAACATTGGACCATTATATGCAGCAAGATGCAAGCTAAGTTGGATGAGTTGAGTAAGCTAAGCAAGCTGAGTTCGATAAGTTAAAAGATAAGTTCGATAAGTTGGATGAGTTGGGTAAGTTCGATGAGTTGGATAAGTTGAGAATGAGTTCGATGAGTTGGATGAGTTGAGCTGTTTGATGAGTTGGGTAAGTTGGATGAGTTGGATAAGTTGAGGATGAGTTCGATAAGTTGGGTAAGTTGTACTGTAAGTTCGATGAGTTAGATAAGTTTGAATGTAAGTTCGATGAGTTGGCTAAGTTGGAGTGTAAGTTCGATGAGTTGGATAAGTTGAGGATGAGTTCGATGAGTTGGATAAGTTGGACGGTAAGTTGGATGAGTTGGATAAGTTGTGCTGTAAGTTCAATGAGTTGGCTAAGTTAAGGATGAGTTCGATGAGTTGGATAAGTTGTACTGTAAGTTGGATGAGTTGGCTAAGTTGTACTGTAAGTTCGATGGGTTGGCTAAGTTGAAGATGAGTTTGATGAGTTGGGTAAGTTGTACTGTAAGTTGGATGAGTTGGCTAAGTTGTACTGTAAGTTCGATGAGTTGGCTAAGTTGAGGATGAGTTCGATAAGTTGGGTAAGTTGTACTGTAAGTTGGATGAGTTGGCTAAGTTGAGGATGAGTTCGATGAGTTGGATAAGTTGTACTGTAAGTTGGATGAGTTGGCTAAGTTGTACTGTAAGTTTGATGAGTTGGATAAGTTGTACTGTATGTTCGATGAGTTGGCTAAGTTGAGGATGAGTTCGATGAGTTGGATAAGTTGGACGGTAAGTTGGATGAGTTGGATAAGTTGAGGATGAGTTCGATGAGTTGGATAAGTTGTACTGTATGTTGGATGAGTTGGATAAGTTGAGGATGAGTTCGATGAGTTGGATAAGTTGTACTGTAAGTTGGATGAGTTGGCTAAGTTGAAGATGAGTTCGATGAGTTGGATAAGTTGTACTGTAAGTTGGATGAGTTGGCTAAGTTGGAATGTAAGTTCGATGAGTTGGCTAAGTTGAGGATGAGTTCGATGAGTTGGATAAGTTGTACTGTAAGTTGGATGAGTTGGCTAAGTTGTACTGTAAGTTCGATGAGTTGGCTAAGTTGAGGATGAGTTCGATAAGTTGGGTAAGTTGTACTGTAAGTTGGATGAGTTGGCTAAGTTGAGGATGAGTTCGATGAGTTGGATAAGTTGTACTGTAAGTTGGATGAGTTGGCTAAGTTGGAATGTAAGTTCGATGAGTTGGCTAAGTTGAGGATGAGTTCGATGAGTTGGATAAGTTGTACTGTAAGTTGGATGAGTTGGCTAAGTTGTACTGTAAGTTCGATGAGTTGGCTAAGTTGAGGATGAGTTCGATAAGTTGGGTAAGTTGTACTGTAAGTTGGATGAGTTGGCTAAGTTGAGGATGAGTTCGATGAGTTGGATAAGTTGTACTGTAAGTTCGATGAGTTGGCTAAGTTGAGGATGAGTTCGATGAGTTGGCTAAGTTGTACTGTAAGTTGGATGAGTTGGCTAAGTTGGAATGTAAGTTCGAGGAGTTGGATAAGTTGAGGATGAGTTGGATAAGTTGTACTGTAAGTTGGATGAGTTGGCTTAGTTGAGGATGAGTTCGATGAGTTGGATAAGTTGTACTGTAAGTTGGATGAGTTGGCTAAGTTGTACTGTAAGTTTGATGAGTTGGATAAGTTGTACTGTATGTTCGATGAGTTGGCTAAGTTGAGGATGAGTTCGATGAGTTGGATAAGTTGGACGGTAAGTTGGATGAGTTGGATAAGTTGAGGATGAGTTCGATGAGTTGGATAAGTTGTACTGTATGTTGGATGAGTTGGATAAGTTGAGGATGAGTTCGATGAGTTGGATAAGTTGTACTGTAAGTTGGATGAGTTGGCTAAGTTGAAGATGAGTTCGATGAGTTGGATAAGTTGTACTGTAAGTTGGATGAGTTGGCTAAGTTGGAATGTAAGTTCGATGAGTTGGCTAAGTTGAGGATGAGTTCGATGAGTTGGATAAGTTGTACTGTAAGTTGGATGAGTTGGCTAAGTTGTACTGTAAGTTCGATGAGTTGGCTAAGTTGAGGATGAGTTCGATAAGTTGGGTAAGTTGTACTGTAAGTTGGATGAGTTGGCTAAGTTGAGGATGAGTTCGATGAGTTGGATAAGTTTTACTGTAAGTTGGATGAGTTGGCTAAGTTGGAATGTAAGTTCGATGAGTTGGCTAAGTTGAGGATGAGTTCGATGAGTTGGATAAGTTGTACTGTAAGTTGGATGAGTTGGCTAAGTTGTACTGTAAGTTCGATGAGTTGGCTAAGTTGAGGATGAGTTCGATAAGTTGGGTAAGTTGTACTGTAAGTTGGATGAGTTGGCTAAGTTGAGGATGAGTTCGATGAGTTGGATAAGTTGTACTGTAAGTTCGATGAGTTGGCTAAGTTGAGGATGAGTTCGATGAGTTGGCTAAGTTGTACTGTAAGTTGGATGAGTTGGCTAAGTTGGAATGTAAGTTCGAGGAGTTGGATAAGTTGAGGATGAGTTGGATAAGTTGTACTGTAAGTTGGATGAGTTGGCTAAGTTGTACTGTAAGTTCGATGAGTTGGCTAAGTTGAGGATGAGTTCGATAAGTTGGGTAAGTTGTACTGTAAGTTGGATGAGTTGGCTAAGTTGAGGATGAGTTCGATGAGTTGGATAAGTTGTACTGTAAGTTGGATGAGTTGGCTAAGTTGTAATGTAAGTTGGATGAGTTGGCTAAGTTGGAATGTAAGTTCGATGAGTAGGCTAAGTTGAGGATGAGTTCGATGAGTTGGGTAAGTTGTACTGTAAGTTGGATGAGTTGGCTAAGTTGTACTGTAAGTTCGATGAGTTGGCTAAGTTGAGGATGAGTTCGATAAGTTGGGTAAGTTGGACTGTAAGTTCGATGAGTTAGATAAGTTGGAATGTAAGTTCGATAAGTTGGCTAAGTTGGAATGTAAGTTCGATGAGTTGGATAAGTTGTACTGTATGTTGGATGAGTTGGCTAAGTTGAGGATGAGTTCGATGAGTTGGATAAGTTGTACTGTAAGTTGGATGAGTTGGCTAAGTTGGAATGTAAGTTCGATGAGTTGGATAAGTTGAGGATGAGTTCGATGAGTTGGATAAGTTGTACTGTAAGTTGGATGAGTTGGCTAAGTTGAAGATGAGTTCGATGAGTTGGATAAGTTGTACTGTAAGTTGGATGAGTTGGCTAAGTTGGAATGTAAGTTCGATGAGTTGGCTAAGTTGAGGATGAGTTCGATGAGTTGGATAAGTTGTACTGTAAGTTGGGTGAGTTGGCTAAGTTGTACTGTAAGTTCGATGAGTTGGCTAAGTTGAGGATAAGTTCGATAAGTTTGGTAAGTTGTACTGTAAGTTGGATGAGTTGGCTAAGTTGAGGATGAGTTCGATGAGTTTGATAAGTTGTACTGTAAGTTGGATGAGTTGGCTAAGTTGTAATGTAAGTTGGATGGGTTGGCTAAGTTGTATTGTAAGTTGGATGAGTTGGCTAAGTTGAGGATGAGTTCGATGAGTTGGATAAGTTGGACGGTAAGTTGGATGAGTTGGATAAGTTGAGGATGAGTTCGATGAGTTGGATAAGTTGTACTGTATGTTGGATGAGTTGGATAAGTTGAGGATGAGTTCGATGAGTTGGATAAGTTGTACTGTAAGTTGGATGAGTTGGCTAAGTTGAAGATGAGTTCGATGAGTTGGATAAGTTGTACTGTAAGTTGGATGAGTTGGCTAAGTTGGAATGTAAGTTCGATGAGTTGGCTAAGTTGAGGATGAGTTCGATGAGTTGGATAAGTTGTACTGTAAGTTGGATGAGTTGGCTAAGTTGTACTGTAAGTTCGATGAGTTGGCTAAGTTGAGGATGAGTTCGATAAGTTGGGTAAGTTGTACTGTAAGTTGGATGAGTTGGCTAAGTTTAGGATGAGTTCGATGAGTTGGATAAGTTGTAATGTAAGTTCGATGAGTTGGCTAAGTTGAGGATGAGTTCGATGAGTTGGCTAAGTTGTACTGTAAGTTGTATGAGTTGGCTAAGTTGGAATGTAAGTTCGAGGAGTTGGATAAGTTGAGGATGAGTTGGATAAGTTGTACTGTAAGTTGGATGAGTTGGCTAAGTTGTACTGTAAGTTCGATGAGTTGGCTAAGTTGAGGATGAGTTCGATAAGTTGGGTAAGTTGTACTGTAAGTTGGATGAGTTGGCTAAGTTGAGGATGAGTTCGATGAGTTGGATAAGTTGTACTGTAAGTTGGATGAGTTGGCTAAGTTGTAATGTAAGTTGGATGAGTTGGCTAAGTTGGAATGTAAGTTCGATGAGTTGGCTAAGTTGAGGATGAGTTCGATAAGTTGGGTAAGTTGTACTGTAAGTTGGATGAGTTGGCTAAGTTGTACTGTAAGTTCGATGAGTTGGCTAAGTTGAGGATGAGTTCGATGAGTTGGATAAGTTGTACTGTAAGTTGGATGAGTTGGCTAAGTTGGAATGTAAGTTCGATGAGTTGGCTAAGTTGAGGATGAGTTCGATGAGTTGGATAAGTTGTACTGTAAGTTGGATGAGTTGGCTAAGTTGTACTGTAAGTTCGATGAGTTGGCTAAGTTGAGGATGAGTTCGATAAGTTGGGTAAGTTGTACTGTAAGTTGGATGAGTTGGCTAAGTTGAGGATGAGTTCGATGAGTTGGATAAGTTGTAATGTAAGTTCGATGAGTTGGCTAAGTTGAGGATGAGTTCGATGAGTTGGCTAAGTTGTACTGTAAGATGTATGAGTTGGCTAAGTTGGAATGTAAGTTCGAGGAGTTGGATAAGTTGAGGATGAGTTGGATAAGTTGTACTGTAAGTTGGATGAGTTGGCTAAGTTGTACTGTAAGTTCGATGAGTTGGCTAAGTTGAGGATGAGTTCGATAAGTTTGGTAAGTTGTACTGTAAGTTGGATGAGTTGGCTAAGTTGAGGATGAGTTCGATGAGTTGGATAAGTTGTACTGTAAGTTTGATGAGTTGGCTAAGTTGTAATGTAAGTTGGATGAGTTGGCTAAGTTGGAATGTAAGTTCGAGGAGTTGGATAAGTTGAGGATGAGTTGGATAAGTTGTACTGTAAGTTGGATGAGTTGGCTAAGTTGTACTGTAAGTTCGATGAGTTGGCTAAGTTGAGGATGAGTTCGATAAGTTGGGTAAGTTGTACTGTAAGTTGGATGAGTTGGCTAAGTTGAGGATGAGTTCGATGAGTTGGATAAGTTGTACTGTAAGTTTGATGAGTTGGCTAAGTTGTAATGTAAGTTGGATGAGTTGGCTAAGTTGAGGATGAGTTCGATAAGTTGGGTAAGTTGTACTGTAAGTTGGATGAGTTGGCTAAGTTGAGGATGAGTTCGATGAGTTGGATAAGTTGTACTGTAAGTTGGATGAGTTGGCTAAGTTGTACTGTAAGTTCGATGAGTTGGCTAAGTTGTACTGTAAGTTCGATGAGTTGGCTAAGTTGAGGATGAGTTCGATAAGTTGGGTAAGTTGTACTGTAAGTTCGATGAGTTAGATAAGTTGTACTGTAAGTTCGATGAGTTGGCTAAGTTGAGGATGAGTTCGATAAGTTTGGTAAGTTGTACTGTAAGTTCGATGAGTTAGATAAGTTGGAATGTAAATTCGATGAGTTGGCTAAGTTGAAATGTAAGTTCGATGAGTTGGATAAGTTGAGGATGAGTTCGATGAGTTGGATAAGTTGGACAGTAAGTTGGATGAGTTGGATAAGTTGTACTGTAAGTTTGATGAGTTGGCTAAGTTAAGGATGAGTTCGATGAGTTGGATAAGTTGTACTGTAAGTTGGGTGAGTTGGCTAAGTTGTACTGTAAGTTCGATGAGTTGGCTAAGTTGAGGATGAGTTTGATGAGTTGGGTAAGTTGTACTGTAAGTTGGATGAGTTGGCTAAGTTGAGGATGAGTTCGATAAGTTGGGTAAGTTGTACTGTAAGTTGGATGAGTTGGCTAAGTTGTACTGTAAGTTGGATGAGTTGGCTAAGTTGAAGATGAGTTCGATAAGTTGGGTAAGTTGTACTGTAAGTTGGGTGAGTTGGCTAAGTTGTACTGTAAGTTCAATGAGTTGGCTAAGTTGAGGATGAGTTCGATGAGTTGGCTAAGTTGTACTGTAAGTTGGAGGATTTTGCTAAGTTGGAATGTAAGTTCGATGAGTTGGATAAGTTGAGGATGAGTTCGATAAGTTGGGTAAGTTGTACTGTAAGTTCGATGAGTTAGATAAGTTGGAATGTAAGTTCGATGAGTTGGCTAAGTTGAAATGTAAGTTCGATGAGTTGGATAAGTTGAGGATGAGTTCGATGAGTTGGATAAGTTGGACAGTAAGTTGGATGAGTTGGATAAGTTGTACTGTAAGTTTGATGAGTTGGCTAAGTTAAGGATGAGTTCGATGAGTTGGATAAGTTGTACTGTAAGTTGGGTGAGTTGGCTAAGTTGTACTGTAAGTTCGATGAGTTGGCTAAGTTGAGGATGAGTTTGATGAGTTGGGTAAGTTGTACTGTAAGTTGGATGAGTTGGCTAAGTTGTACTGTAAGTTCGATGAGTTGGCTAAGTTAAGGATGAGTTCGATAAGTTGGGTAAGTTGTACTGTAAGTTGGAGGATTTTGCTAAGTTGAGGATGAATTCGATGAGTTGGCTAAGTTGTACTGTAAGTTGGATGAGTTGGCTAAGTTGTACTGTAAGTTCGATGAGTTGGCTAAGTTGAGGATGAGTTCGATAAGTTGGGTAAGTTGTACTGTAAGTTGGGTGAGTTGGCTAAGTTATACTGTAAGTTCAATGAGTTGGCTAAGTTGAGGATGAGTTCGATGAGTTGGCTAAGTTGTACTGTAAGTTCAATGAGTTGGCTAAGTTGAGGATGTGTTCGATGAGTTGGCTAAGTTGTACTGTAAGTTTGATGAGTTGACTAAGTTGGAATGTAAGTTCGATGAGTTGGATAAGTTGAGGATGAGTTCGATGAGTTTGATAAGTTGTACTGTAAGTTGGGTGAGTTGGCTTAGTTGTACTGTAAGTTTGATGCGTTGGATAAGTTGTACTGTAAGTTCGATGAGTTGGCTAAGTTCAGGATGAGTTCGATGAGTTGGATAATTTGGACGGTAAGTTGGATGAGTTGGATAAGTTGGAAGGGAAAATGGATTAGTTGGATAAGTTGGACTGTAAGTTCGATAAGTTAACTCACCCAACTTACAGTACAACTTACCCAACTTATCGAACTCATCCTCAACTTAGCCAACTCATCGAACTTACATTCAAACTTATCCAACTCATCGAACTTACATTCCAACTTAGCCAACTCATCCAACTTACAGTACAACTTATCCAACTCATCGAACTCATCCTCAACTTAGCCAACTCATCGAACTTACAGTACAACTTATCCAACTCATTGAACTTACATTCCAACTTAGCCAACTCATCCAACTTACAGTACAACTTATCCAACTCATCCAACTTACAGTACAACTTATCCAACTTATCGAACTCATCCTCAACTTAGCCAACTCATCAAACTTACAGTACAACTTAGCCAACTCATCGAACTCATCCTCAACTTATCCAACTCATCCAACTTACGGTACAACTTATCCAACTCATCGAACTCATCCTCAACTTATCCAACTCATCCAACTTACCGTCCAACTTATCGAACTCATCGAACTCATCCTCAACTTAGCCAACTCATCGAACTTACAGTACAACTTAGCCAACTCATCCAACTTACAGTACAACTTATCGAACTCATCGAACTCATCCTCAACTTAGCCAACTCATCGAACGTACATTCCAACTTAGCCAACTCATCAAACTTACAGTACAACTTAGCCAACTCATCGAACTCATCCTCAACTTATCCAACTCATCCAACTTACAGTACAACTTATCCAACTCATCGAACTCATCCTCAACTTATCCAACTCATCCAACTTACCGTCCAACTTATCCAACTCATCGAACTCATCCTCAACTTAGCCAACTCATCGAACTTACGGTACAACTTATCCAACTCATCAAACTTACAGTACAACTTAGCCAACTCATCCAACTTACAGTACAACTTATCCAGCTTATCGAACTCATCCTCGACTTATCCAACTCATCGAACTTACATTCCAACTTAGCCAACTCATCCAACTTACAGTACAACTTAGCCAACTCATCCAACTCATCCTCAACTTAGCCAACTCATCGAACTTACAGTACAACTTATCCAACTCATCCAACTTACATTCCAACTTAGCCAACTCACCCAACTTACTGTACAACTTACCCAACTTATCGAACTCATCCTCAACTTAGCCAACTCATCGAACTTACAGTACAACTTAGCCAACTCATCGAACTTACAGTACTACTTAGCCAACTCATCCAACTTACAGTACAACTTATCCAACTCATCGAACTCATCCTCAACTTAGCCAACTCATCCAACTTACAGTACAACTTACCCAACTTATCGAACTCATCCTCAACTTAGCCAACTCATCCAACTTACATTACAACTTAGCCAACTCATCCAACTTACAGTACAACTTATCCAACTCATCTTCAACTTATCCAACTCATCGAACTTACATTCCACTTTAGCCAACTCATCCAACTTACAGTACAACTTAGCCAACTCATCGAACTCATCCTCAACTTAGCCAACTCATCGAACTTACAGTACAACTTATCCAACTCATCGAACTTACATTCCAACTTAGCCAACTTATCGAACTCATCCTCAACTTATCCAACTCATCGAACTCATCCTCAACTTAGCCAACTTATCTAACTTACAGTACAACTTATCCAACTCATCGAACTCATCCTCAACTTAGCCAACTCATCGAACTTACAGTACAACTTAGCTAACTCATCCAACTTACAGTACAACTTATCCAACTCATCGAACTCATCCTCAACTTAGCCAACTCATCCAACTTACAGTACAACTTACCCAACTTATCGAACTCATCCTCAACTTAGCCAACTCATCCAACTTACATTACAACTTAGCCAACTCATCCAACTTACAGTAGAACTTATCCAACTCATCTTCAACTTATCCAACTCATCGAACTTACATTACAACTTAGCCAACTCATCCAACTTACAGTACAACTTATCCAACTCATCGAACTCATCCTCAACTTAGCCAACTCATCGAACTTACAGTACAACTTAGCCAACTCATTGAACTTACATTCCAACTTAGCCAACTCATCCAACTTATATTCCAACTTACCCAACTTATCGAACTCATCCTCAACTTATCCAACTCATCGAACTCATCCTCAACTTAGCCAACTTATCTAACTTACAGTACAACTTATCCAACTCATCGAACTCATCCTCAACTTAGCCAACTCATTGAACTTACAGTACAACTTAGCCAACTCATCCAACTTACAGTACAACTTATCCAACTCATCGAACTCATCCTCAACTTAGCCAACTTATCTAACTTACAGTACAACTTATCCAACTCATCGAACTCATCCTCAACTTATCCAACTCATCCAACTTACCGTCCAACTAATGCAACTCATCGAACTCATCCTCAACTTAGCCAACTCATCGAACTTACAGTACAACTTATCCAACTCATCAAACTTACAGTACAACTAAGCCAACTCATCCAACTCACAGTACAACTTATCCAACTCATCGAACTCATCCTCAACTTAGCCAACTCATCGAACTTACAGTCCAACTTACCCAACTTATCGAACTCATCCTCAACTTAGCCAACTCATCGAACTTACAGTACAACTTAGCCAACTCATCTAACTTACAGTACAACCTACCCAACTCAATCCTCAACTTAGCCAACTCATCGAACTTACATTACAACTTAGCCAACTCATCCAACTTACAGTACAACTTATCCAACTCATCCTTAACTTAGCCAACTCATTGAACTTACAGTACAACTTATCCAACTCATCCAACTTACCGTCCAACTTATCCAACTCATCGAACTCATCCTCAACTTATTCAACTCAGCGAACTTACATTCCAACTTAGCCAACTCATCGAACTTACATTCAAACTTATCTAACTCATCGAACTTACAGTACAACTTACCCAACTTATCGAACTCATCCTCAACTTAGCCAACTCATCGAACTTACAGTACAACTTAGCCAACTCATCGAACTTACAGTACATCTTAGCCAACTCATCCAACTTACAGTACAACTTATCCAACTCATCGAACTCATCCTCAACTTAGCCAACTCATCCAACTTACAGTACAACTTACCCAACTTATCGAACTCATCCTCAACTTAGCCAACTCATCCAACTTACATTACAACTTAGCCAACTCATCCAACTTACAGTACAACTTATCCAACTCATCTTCAACTTATCCAACTCATCGAACTTACATTCCAACTTAGCCAACTCATCCAACTTACAGTACAACTTAGCCAACTCATCGAACTCATCCTCAACTTAGCCAACTCATCGAACTTACAGTACAACTTATCCAACTCATCGAACTTACATTCCAACTTAGCCAACTCATCGAACTTATATTCCAACTTACCCAACTTATCGAACTCATCCTCAACTTATCCAACTCATCGAACTCATCCTCAACTTAGCCAACTTATCTAACTTACAGTACAACTTATCCAACTCATCGAACTCATCCTCAACTTAGCCAACTCATCGAACTTACAGTACAACTTAGCCAACTCATCCAACTTACAGTACAACTTATCCAACTCATCGAACTCATCCTCAACTTAGCCAACTCATCCAACTTACAGTACAACTTACCCAACTTATCGAACTCATCCTCAACTTAGCCAACTCATCCAACTTACATTACAACTTAGCCAACTCATCCAACTTACAGTAGAACTTATCCAACTCATCTTCAACTTATCCAACTCATCGAACTTACATTACAACTTAGCCAACTCATCCAACTTACAGTACAACTTATCCAACTCATCGAACTCATCCTCAACTTAGCCAACTCATCGAACTTACAGTACAACTTATCCAACTCATTGAACTTACATTCCAACTTAGCCAACTCATCCAACTTATATTCCAACTTACCCAACTTATCGAACTCATCCTCAACTTATCCAACTCATCGAACTCATCCTCAACTTAGCCAACTTATCTAACTTACAGTACAACTTATCCAACTCATCGAACTCATCCTCAACTTAGCCAACTCATTGAACTTACAGTACAACTTAGCCAACTCATCCAACTTACAGTACAACTTATCCAACTCATCGAACTCATCCTCAACTTAGCCAACTTATCTAACTTACAGTACAACTTATCCAACTCATCGAACTCATCCTCAACTTATCCAACTCATCCAACTTACCGTCCAACTAATGCAACTCATCGAACTCATCCTCAACTTAGCCAACTCATCGAACTTACAGTACAACTTATCCAACTCATCAAACTTACAGTACAACTAAGCCAACTCATCCAACTCACAGTACAACTTATCCAACTCATCGAACTCATCCTCAACTTAGCCAACTCATCGAACTTACAGTCCAACTTACCCAACTTATCGAACTCATCCTCAACTTAGCCAACTCATCGAACTTACAGTACAACTTAGCCAACTCATCTAACTTACAGTACAACCTACCCAACTCAATCCTCAACTTAGCCAACTCATCGAACTTACATTACAACTTAGCCAACTCATCCAACTTACAGTACAACTTATCCAACTCATCCTTAACTTAGCCAACTCATTGAACTTACAGTACAACTTATCCAACTCATCCAACTTACCGTCCAACTTATCCAACTCATCGAACTCATCCTCAACTTATTCAACTCAGCGAACTTACATTCCAACTTAGCCAACTCATCGAACTTACATTCAAACTTATCTAACTCATCGAACTTACAGTACAACTTACCCAACTTATCGAACTCATCCTCAACTTAGCCAACTCATCGAACTTACAGTACAACTTAGCCAACTCATCGAACTTACAGTACATCTTAGCCAACTCATCCAACTTACAGTACAACTTATCCAACTCATCGAACTCATCCTCAACTTAGCCAACTCATCCAACTTACAGTACAACTTACCCAACTTATCGAACTCATCCTCAACTTAGCCAACTCATCCAACTTACATTACAACTTAGCCAACTCATCCAACTTACAGTACAACTTATCCAACTCATCTTCAACTTATCCAACTCATCGAACTTACATTCCAACTTAGCCAACTCATCCAACTTACAGTACAACTTAGCCAACTCATCGAACTCATCCTCAACTTAGCCAACTCATCGAACTTACAGTACAACTTATCCAACTCATCGAACTTACATTCCAACTTAGCCAACTCATCGAACTTATATTCCAACTTACCCAACTTATCGAACTCATCCTCAACTTATTCAACTCATCAAACTCATCCTCAACTTAGCCAACTTATCTAACTTACAGTACAACTTATCCAACTCATCGAACTCATCCTCAACTTAGCCAACTCATCGAACTTACAGTACAACTTAGCCAACTCATCCAACTTACAGTACAACTTATCCAACTCATCGAACTCATCCTCAACTTAGCCAACTCATCGAACTTACATTCCAACTTACCCAACTTATCGAACTCATCCTCAACTTAGCCAACTCATCCAACTTACATTACAACTTAGCCAACTCATCCAACTTACAGTAGAACTTACCCAACTCATCCTCAACTTAGCCACCTCATCGAACTTACATTACAACTTAGCCAACTCATCCAACTTACAGTACAACTTATCCAACTCATCCTTAACTTAGCCAACTCATTGAACTTACAGTACAACTTATCCAACTCATCCAACTTACCGTCCAACTTATCCAACTCATCGAACTCATCCTCAACTTATTCAACTCAGCGAACTTACATTCCAACTTAGCCAACTCATCGAACTTACATTCAAACTTATCTAACTCATCGAACTTACAGTACAACTTACCCAACTTATCGAACTCATCCTCAACTTAGCCAACTCATCGAACTTACAGTACAACTTAGCCAACTCATCGAACTTGCAGTACAACTAAGCCAACTCATCCAACTTACAGTACAACTTATCCAACTCATCGAACTCATCCTCAACTTAGCCAACTCATCCAACTTACAGTACAACTTACCCAACTTATCGAACTCATCCTCAACTTAGCCAACTCATCCAACTTACATTACAACTTAGCCAACTCATCCAACTTACAGTACAACTTATCCAACTCATCGAACTTACATTCCAACTTAGCCAACTCATCGAACTTATATTCCAACTTACCCAACTTATCGAACTCATCCTCAACTTATCCAACTCATCGAACTCATCCTCAACTTAGCCAACTTATCTAACTTACAGTACAACTTATCCAACTCATCGAACTCATCCTCAACTTAGCCAACTCATCGAACTTACAGTACAACTTAGCCAACTCATCCAACTTACAGTACAACTTATCCAACTCATCGAACTCATCCTCAACTTAGCCAACTCATCCAACTTACAGTACAACTTACCCAACTTATCGAACTCATCCTCAACTTAGCCAACTCATCCAACTTACATTACAACTTAGCCAACTCATCCAACTTACAGTAGAACTTATCCAACTCATCTTCAACTTATCCAACTCATCGAACTTACATTCCAACTTAGCCAACTCATCCAACTTACAGTACAACTTATCCAACTCATCGAACTCATCCTCAACTTAGCCAACTCATCGAACTTACAGTACAACTTATCCAACTCATTGAACTTACATTCCAACTTAGCCAACTCATCCAACTTATATTCCAACTTACCCAACTTATCGAACTCATCCTCAACTTATCCAACTCATCGAACTCATCCTCAACTTAGCCAACTTATCTAACTTACAGTACAACTTATCCAACTCATCGAACTCATCCTCAACTTAGCCAACTCATTGAACTTACAGTACAACTTAGCCAACTCATCCAACTAACAGTAAAACTTATCCAACTTATCGAACTCATCTTCAACTTAGCCAACTTATCTAACTTACAGTACAACTTATCCAACTCATCGAACTCATCCTCAACTTATCCAACTCAACTAACTTACAGTACAACTTATCCAACTCATCGAACTCATCCTCAACTTATCCAACTCATCCAACTTACAGTACAACTTACCCAACTTATCGAACTCATCCTCAACTTAGCCAACTCATCGAACTTACAGTACAACTTAGCCAACTCATCCAACTTGCAGTACAACTTATCCAACTCATCCTCAACTTAGCCAACTCATCCAACTTACAGTACAACTTACCCAACTTATCGAACTCATCCTCAACTTAGCCAACTCATCGAACTTACAGTACAACTTAGCCAACTCATCCAACTTACAGTACAACTTATCCAACTCATTGAACTTACATTCCAACTTAGCCAACTCATCCAACT
The DNA here is from genome assembly GCA_964019695.1 of Loripinus fragilis. Lineage (NCBI taxonomy): Eukaryota > Metazoa > Mollusca > Bivalvia > Lucinida > Lucinidae > Loripinus > Loripinus fragilis. Next base: position 93,285,765 of record OZ026525.1, on the reverse strand, counting down.
TATATTCCAACTTACCCAACTTATCGAACTCATCCTCAACTTATCCAACTCATCGAACTCATCCTCAACTTAGCCAACTTATCTAACTTACAGTACAACTTATCCAACTCATCGAACTCATCCTCAACTTAGCCAACTCATTGAACTTACAGTAAAACTTAGCCAACTCATCCAACTTACAGTACAACTTATCCAACTCATCGAACTCATCTTCAACTTAGCCAACTTATCTAACTTACAGTACAACTTATCCAACTCATCGAACTCATCCTCAACTTATCCAACTCAACTAACTTACAGTACAACTTATCCAACTCATCGAACTCATCCTCAACTTATCCAACTCATCCAACTTACCGTCCAACTTATCCAACTCATCGAACTCATCCTCAACTTAGCCAACTCATCGAACTTACAGTAAAACTTATCCAACTCATCAAACTTACAGTACAACTAAGCCAACTCATCCTACTTACAGTACAACTTATCCAACTCATCGAACTCATCCTCAACTTAGCCAACTCATCGAACTTACAGTCCAACTTACCCAACTTATCGAACTCATCCTCAACTTAGCCAACTCATCGAACTTACAGTACAACTTAGCAAACTCATCCAACTTACAGTACAACTTACCCAACTCATCCTCAACTTAGCCAACTCATCGAACTTACATTCCAACTTAGCCAACTCATCCAACTTACATTACAACTTAGCCAACTCATCCAACTTACAGTACAACTTATCCAACTCATCCTCAACTTAGCCAACTCATCCAACTTACAGTACAACTTACCCAACTTATCGAACTCATCCTCAACTTAGCCAACTCATCGAACTTACAGTACAACTTAGCCAACTCATCCAACTTGCAGTACAACTTATCCAACTCATCCTCAACTTAGCCAACTCATCCAACTTACAGTACAACTTACCCAACTTATCGAACTCATCCTCAACTTAGCCAACTCATCGAACTTACAGTACAACTTAGCCAACTCATCCAACTTACAGTACAACTTATCCAACTCATTGAACTTACATTCCAACTTAGCCAACTCATCCAACTTATATTCCAACTTACCCAACTTATCGAACTCATCCTCAACTTATCCAACTCATCGAACTCATCCTCAACTTAGCCAACTTATCTAACTTACAGTACAACTTATCCAACTCATCGAACTCATCCTCAACTTAGCCAACTCATTGAACTTACAGTAAAACTTAGCCAACTCATCCAACTTACAGTACAACTTATCCAACTCATCGAACTCATCTTCAACTTAGCCAACTTATCTAACTTACAGTACAACTTATCCAACTCATCGAACTCATCCTCAACTTATCCAACTCAACTAACTTACAGTACAACTTATCCAACTCATCGAACTCATCCTCAACTTATCCAACTCATCCAACTTACCGTCCAACTTATCCAACTCATCGAACTCATCCTCAACTTAGCCAACTCATCGAACTTACAGTAAAACTTATCCAACTCATCAAACTTACAGTACAACTAAGCCAACTCATCCAACTTACAGTACAACTTATCCAACTCATCCAACTTACAGTACAACTTATCCAACTCATCCTTAACTTAGCCAACTCATTGAACTTACAGTACAACTTATCCAACTCATCCAACTTACCGTCCAACTTATCCAACTCATCGAACTCATCCTCAACTTATTCAACTAATCGAACTTACATTCCAACTTAGCCAACTCATCGAACTTACATTCAAACTTATCTAACTCATCGAACTTACAGTACAACTTACCCAACTTATCGAACTCATCCTCAACTTAGCCAACTCATCGAACTTACAGTACAACTTAGCCAACTCATCGAACTTACAGTACAACTTAGCCAACTCATCCAACTTACAGTACAACTTATCCAACTCATCGAACTCATCCTCAACTTAGCCAACTCATCCAACTTACAGTACAACTTATCAAACTCATCCTCAACTTAGCCAACTCATCGAACTTACAGTACAACTTAGCCAACTCATCCAACTTACAGTACAACTTATCCAACTCATCGTCAACTTATCCAACTCATCGAACTTATATTCCAACTTAGCCAACTCATCCAACTTACAGTACAACTTAGCCAACTCATCGAACTCATCCTCAACTTAGCCAACTCATCGAACTTACAGTACAACTTAGCCAACTCATCGAACTTACAGTACAACTTAGCCAACTCATCCAACTTACAGTACAACTTATCCAACTCATCGAACTCATCCTCAACTTAGCCAACTCATCCAACTTACAGTACAACTTATCAAACTCATCCTCAACTTAGCCAACTCATCGAACTTACAGTACAACTTAGCCAACTCATCCAACTTACAGTACAACTTATCCAACTCATCGTCAACTTATCCAACTCATCGAACTTACATTCCAACTTAGCCAACTCATCCAACTTACAGTACAACTTAGCCAACTCATCGAACTCATCCTCAACTTAGCCAACTCATCGAACTTACAGTACAACTTAGCCAACTCATCGAACTTACAGTACAACTTAGCCAACTCATCCAACTTACAGTACAACTTATCCAACTCATCGAACTCATCCTCAACTTAGCCAACTCATCCAACTTACAGTACAACTTACCCAACTTATCGAACTCATCCTCAACTTAGCCAACTCATCGAACTTACAGTACAACTTAGCCAACTCATCCAACTTACAGTACAACTTATCCAACTCATCGTCAACTTATCCAACTCATCGAACTTACATTCCAACTTAGCCAACTCATCCAACTTACAGTACAACTTAGCCAACTCATCGAACTCATCCTCAACTTATCCAACTCATCGAACTTACATTCCAACTTAGCCAACTCATCGAACTTTCAGTACAACTTATCCAACTCATCGAACTCATCCTCAACTTAGCCAACTCATCGAACCTACAGTCCAACTTATCCAACTCATCGAACTCATCCTCAACTTATCCAACTCATCGAACTTACATTCCAACTTAGCCAACTCATCGAACTTACATTCCAACTTAGCCAACTCATCGAACTTACAGTCCAACTTAGCGAACTCATCGAACTCATCGTCAACTTATCCAACTCATCCAACTTACCCACCTCATCGAACAGCTCAACTCATCCAACTCATCGAACTCATTCTCAACTTATCCAACTCATCGAACTTACCCAACTCATCCAACTTATCGAACTTATCTTTTAACTTATCGAACTCAGCTTGCTTAGCTTACTCAACTCATCGAACTTAGCTTGCATCTTGCTGCATATAATGGTCCAATGTTATACTCATGACCAACTCAACCTAACATATGTGCAGCTATTATAACTTACCGAACTTAGCTCAGCCATTGAAGTATCTGGACACATATCACCAACTCATCCTAACATATGCGCAGCTATTATAACATACCGAACTTAGCTCAGCCATTGAAGCATCTAGATACATATCATTGTTTAACGACCCAACTTACCGAACTCATCGGCTATAATAGACAGCTATGGCAACTTACTCAACTTAGAACTTAGAATATAGGGACCTATCACATGTATGTTTGTTATAGTTATATATATATTATAAATATACTGACCGCTGACTTACAGTTCAACTTATCCAACTCAACTTAGGTAAGTTAAGTAGCATAAGTTGTAAGCTGAGCTGGATGAGTTGAGTAACCTGAGCTCGGTGGCATGGTTAATTTCACTCAAAAAAAGGGCGAAAAATGCTTATTTTGCTCAGCTTGATGAGTTGAGTAAGCTGAGCTGAGTTGAAAGATCATGCATATCTTATAGAAGGGTAGGAGGGAGGATAGGCGCACGGAGTATCAATATATATGTAGGCTACATGCTGGCGAATTTCGGGACCGGGAGTATGAAGTATAAGCCGTCTTTTTACATGGTGTTGAATGGGACCGGTTAATTGTGCACCGAACCCATATGAAGCCACAGTCGGCCAATAAGACCAAAATTTACATTCTGTATGCTAAAGTTCGAGGAAGATATACATCGGAGACGAATCTCCAATACATTTATCGATTTTTTACCTAGGCATTATCGAGTCGAAAGCCAGGTAGGTGCTAGGTAAAACCTTTTTTTACCAATCGCTATAAAAGAAATAGACACGAGTGTATACCAAACATTTTTAGCACCGACATCTTCTGACATTTACAAAAGCAAAACAATTGATGTAAATCAAATGCTCTTAATTTTCGCTTTAATTTTGCTACCAAACACGATAGGGTTGCGTTAAAAACACTCTAGTTGTGTCATCTATTGTTGCGATGGTAGGGACCTGATGCTTTGGCTGTTGTCAGGCCCTTCCGGGTTTACCTGTTTGATTTCTTTTGCTCTGGTATTCAGTTTTATTTACTGTTGAGTCCTTATCTGTGTTTTATCTCCGCTTTATATATTGATTTACATGTTCTATGATCTACATCTGAGCTAAAGGTGAGGTTGGCGCGCCGTGAAACTGGTTTAGCCCTCCAGTAAAATATTTTTACTGACCGTTCCAAGGCGGTGCTTCTTTTATGGATCATTTATGTTATTTCTGTCTTGTTTTTGTTATGCTTTCGTGCACGTCTGTCTGATGGTGCCTTGTGGTCACCTGCTGGGAAAGGGCTGACCTCTTGGCTCTCGTTCGTGATGTCTAATTATGAAGTTGTCACTTTCCAATTGGTAACCTGGGTCTGGTGTGGTGCTTGATTGTATCGAGTCCTGATCTTTGCCATTTTTGTTACCTTGATATTCGCGTTTTTTCATCACCGTCGTACATGTATTTGTCTTCATTTGTTGTTCTTTTCAAAGAATATTGTTCTCTTCATTTTCATGATCAAAGAAACACCCTACTTGTTTTTTTCGGGCCGCAAACGTATTCCACGCTTTGATGATTTAATTGCTCTTATTTGGGTAGTAAGATCGCCGCATGAGGCAAACTGACAGTCCTTAAACCACATTAATTAATAAACTCTTATAAATGTTTTTATTTGAAGGGTTAATCCATGAAAAACTGCTTTTATCAAAGTAGATGAAACAAAAATACCGAAATCTATGTCCCTTCATCATTTAAGTTGAGAAAACCATCCTTCCCGTAGGACATTTTAATCGAAGTTCAAACGGCATTACGATACTTTTTTAAGATGAGAACAACATAGAAAAACAAGCAAACTATAACTAAGTTCGTTTCTCAATCGGGTGGACATAGTGTGTCAATGAGAATGGCACATTTTCTTCCAAAAAAGAACCACATCACTGTCCCGACATGACTTAAAAGTTGGTTACTGTGATGATAAGCAAAAAGAGAAAACCGTGACTAAATAAACTAATGTTCTCCAGCTTTTAGACGTTAGATATTTTATATATAGTTTGGTTGTAGGTATCTATTTCGTTGTCGTCTTAAAAAAGTATCGTAACATGCGTAATGTCGTTTGCTTATCGATGCAAAAATATAACAATTGGCGTCAAAAATTATTGCTTTATTTCCTGGCAACATAAAAACAAAAAAAAGCTGATCAACCTGCACTTACGCGCCTTTACGCGCTCGCATGACGTTTGATACTAATGCAGTATACATGGGTGCTGAACAATCTTCGCGGACGCGCTTTTGATTTCATGCCGATTGAAACGCTGGAAACAAGATGCATCATTCTATCCAGACAATAATAAATATAGACTTGTATCAGTCTGGCCGGCTCAGCTTTTATTACACACAGGCTTAAAGTATGATCTCGTTTATTCCTGACTTTTATGTTAGCTGGAGTTGTGGGACAAAATACCTTTAACATCTGAATTGGATCCTTTCTACCGTTTTCGTCAACTTAAAAGAAAAATTAAAAGTTACACCCGCCCCCCTGACAAGACTGTCTGGATCCGCGCATAAAATTGATGGATTAAAGGGAAAATTCACACTTTATGTGAAATGCATTTTTATAGAGCTTACAGTATGGTAGGCATAATCATTCATTTAATGTGTGTGAAATCCCTTCAATTAGCCTGTAATTAATTACTTTCAGTCGGCACTGGGGGTCTGGCCATTTGCAGGTCAATGGGCTCCTAACAAGTGGACTGAAATCACGTTGACCTGCATACACACAACAAGATCAAAGTCTTAAATCCTTGATGATGGCAAAAAATAACAAGGTTTCAAACTTATATTTTAAGCAGTGTGTACATTGATGACTATACTTTGATACATGGGCCAAGGTTTGATAATTACTTCTAAAATTCAACCCTTAAAGCATTAATTATTACTATAGCAGACGACATATTTTGTAACAGCTTCCTTCATTTTGGGTACAATAAGACATAGCAAAATCAAATGAAACTTATTGAAAAATATAATACTTTTCTTTTAATAGTCGTAACATTCCAATTTGCATTAATCTGACTGATAATTGTTATTATAACAGAATATTAATTATCCAATATTGAAATGAAGCAATGTTTGGAACCACTGGCAATGTGATTCCATGAGTCATTTAGCTGACCTGAAATAGAGGTTAATGTCCATCTTTTAATGTCCATTACTGTAACATGGCAGCCCCCAGATGTTTAGATTAAGGCAATGTACACTGCCATAATTAACTTAGCATGCAGATGAGGGGATGATCTATGAAAAAAAAAATAAGTACATTATGAAATATTAATTTTTGATTTAAGGAAAATGTTCATAACCATGAACATACACTTTAAAGCCTGTTGTTAACAAAAAGATGAAACAAAAAATCGAAACCTGTGTTCATTCAATAATAATAAAAATAATAATAATAATAACAATACAAATGCGCATTTAATTTTGTGTCAAAATGCCATACTTTTTTGGGGTGCGGTAAACAATTTATTGGCATTTCTTATATCTTTAGCTGAGCCCAACTGTAAATATTTCGTTTTCGTCTTGACAGAACAAAAGAGAGAGAGAGAGAGAGAGAGAGAGAGAGAGAGAGAGAGAGAGAAAGAAAGTTACACTAGATTTCAAACCTTCTGCTTATTTATTATAATTCATGTCAGCGTGTTTATCAAGGCTGTAGATTCACCTCTGTGACACATTCCCGTGGTCCTTTGAAATATGATAAGTGACCCCAGGGAGCCCTCAATCAAGCATTTGTGTATGTACCTAGCAGTGCGTCAACATCCGGTCATAGAATATGGACAATTATTGTCGCAATGAACATGTGAATACGGAATTTATAAAAAGGTAGTAAATTAATATTCAAAGCATACACTGTCTCCCTTTGCCATTCTCCGCCTTCTGGGGGAGGGGACGAGTTCAATTCCTGGTAAAAAAAAATAAACACGCTGATCAACCTGCACAGACGCGTTTTTGCATGTTCGCATGACGTTAGAAACTAGTGCAGTATACATAGACGTTAATCAATCTGCGCAGGTGAACTTTATTTTGCATGCGGGTTGAAACTCCAGAAGCAAGATGCATTATGATCCTGAGCTGTAAATTTTCGATTTGAGACAAAAATTTGAAAAATACACAAATTTTATGGTCGCCTAACTGCATAGGTTTGATTTTTGCGAATTCAAATATACACCGAAACACGGGAAAATGTAAGTATTTTTTAAACAGGTTTGACAAATTGGCATATTTATCATCTTTTGTCTGCTTTTGGAGCGACAAGATCGGTACTGCAGAAACAGAGAATAATACAGTTTTCCACCATTTTGTCAATTGTTATATCGTAATTATAGACTAATGACACAATATAAAGATAAATTACAAACTATGAAACACGCCAAAGGTTATCAACTTAAATATAAAAAATATACACATTGAAATGCTTGAAATGGCAGGATTATGTACTACATTTTTCCTACCTTAGTTCCGGGACTAATAGTACTTTTAAAAAACAGCATTCTTTCTTTTCATTCTGATTTTGTTACAGCCGATCTTTGAGCGCAGTGGCTGTGTCGCAAGTGTCAAAATAAGAAAGACATCAAGGATCAGGAATTGATACAATCAAGTGCCACCCCTGTCCCAGGATACCAAATGGGAAAGTGACACAATCACAGTAAACATCACAAACAAGAGCCAAGAGATCAGCCCTTTCCACAAAGGCAGCAATGAACAGACGCGAAAGCATGACAAACACAAGACATTAATAACACAAATAATCCATAAAAAGAAGTACATGTACTGCCTTGGAGCGGTCAGTAAAAATATTTTGCTGGAGGGCTTAAACCAGTTTCGCATCGCCAACCTCACCCTTAATTCTGAATGGAAGGTTGTTGTTTCGAACCTCACTACTATTTGTATTTTTGAATGGCCTTTGGCAATCTATAATTGTACCGATACGAAGTTGGAACAACAAAACTCATCCCTGTGACATCGTGGTACTTCCAAACTGGTTCCAAAAGCGACGTTATGGAATATCTGATATTCGCTACATGTTGTGCCTGAGCACCAGTAATGATAGAAATACTCATTATCTTGTTGTAATAACAGACATGCACTAAGAAGACACAATGTTGAGAAAAGTAGGGAAGAAGGCAAATATCAGGAATTGATACAATCAAGTACCACACCTGGCCCAGGATACCGTATGGTAAAGTGACAAATCCACAAGAAAACATCACAAACAGGAAAGCCAAGAAGTCAGCCCTTTCCCAGCAGGTGACCACAAGGCTGCATGTCACAGATAAGACAATTTAGCAAAGGCAAGCACAAAATAAAAACGATCAACAAAGAAATTCCGCCTTGGAACAGTCAGTAAAATACTGTAGGGCTTCAAATAGTTTCACGGTACCAACCTCACCCTTAATTCTGACGTGGATCAAGACACATAGATGTTTGGATCACATGAAATATCCCTAATTTATACCTGAATCATCTCGAAGTACATATTAAATAATATATAAAAGGAAATAAAATAAAGATAAAGACTCAACAGTACATGTAACTTTTCTCACAGACAAAAATTCCTAAAAAAAACACCTTGCTACATTCATTATAAAAGAGCTAGAGCTGAGATTAAAAACTGACAATGATATAAACTGTCAATTTGCAGGCTATGCGTGCATCTGATCATTTCGCCGAAAAAATAACAACACAAACAACATTCGCGGTTTTTTGAATCAGCGCAAGTGACATTGGTTCAGAATTGTTTTTGAGAGCCACGTATATTGGCGTTCTATATTGAGTTCACCCTAAGTCAGCTTTTTGGGATGTAGGGCCGCAATCAATTCTTTGGCATGCAATATAGACGCTCCACATATTGTCGCGATTGAGCCGGCGTTTTATTGGCGTAGGTTCGGCTGGGTTGTGTTTGTGTAGTTCATGTTTGGCGACGTGTGAATGCTAGTGTGGCTTTTTATTGAATCAGGCGGTGCGTTATGATAGAATTGCCAAAACACATGGCTTGTGCTATGTCGATTCGTCTTTGCTGCTGTGATGCAATCTGGTGAGTTCGCTCTCAGATTGAGTTTACTGAAACATTTACATGCTTATCCACGCAATAGCTTTCATTTTTGCAAATATTTGTATAGACTGGTGTTAGACTTATAATATGTCTGAGTCATAATTAGTTTCAGTTTCAATTTCAGTTTCAGTTTCTGCTTCTGTAAAACGAAAAACCGGCCATCGGCGATTCTGACTAGGCGTGACAGAATCAGGCCTGCTTTGCCGATACATTTTGGCTACGGAAACTACCAGGTAGGGATGTTATAAAATCTAGGCAGTGAAAAGCCAAAGACGCTGATCAGGATGTGCGTCGGATGCCTTGGCTGATTTATATCTTTGTTGTTAACATAATTATAAAGCTGGTTTACTCCTAACGCAGCCCATATATGCAAAAAGGATATTTGAGCCGAGTCACGAGAAGAAAGTAAGCAAACATGACCAACAACAACCACACATGCAGACCAACCTGTTTCCGACCAGTTTAGATTCAAACTGGGCTTCTCTGCTTGAGAAATGAAATTAAAAATCTTAAAATTTCGGCAACAGAAACTACACTTTATCATAAAATGAGCCACGACATGAGATTTCCAACAATTTGGTTTGTGCGACCAGCAAAGACTCAGATCAGCCTGCGCATACGCGCAGTCTGATCAGAGCCTTTGCTAGTCTCTTGAATATTCTACGACTTTTTAGCTACTGACTGAACACATTTGGAGTTGCTAAGCTTAAAAGGGGCTGCACTTGCTCATTGGAGTTTACACTTGTCAAAATGCCATATTGTTGGAAATCACATGTCACGGCTCAAATCAAGGCAGTGAAAAACTAACAGTCGCAATAAATCTAATAAAACTCAATAAAACTCAGAAACTTCTTAAACAAGGCTATCGGTATCTAAATTCCATGTTTGACTTAAATCGCTCGTGCACCAAGGACTTTCGGGACCTGAGTTCTATGTTGACTTAGTGTATAATACTTTTCCAATACTTTTTCAGTGCGTTTTTTTTTAAATAATTCCTCATTATATAAAGATTGGCTATGACATTAATGTATTGCAACAGACTGCATGCTTGGTGGTCAATCCAATTATGGTTGGCAACTTTGCTTTCCTCTTTAATTGCACACCGGTATGTCAGACTTCAGACTCTATGACGGTTCTGACTTAAAGACTTATTTATAGATGAGATGGTTGGGCTTGATGTTTTGGCTGCTGTCAGGCCCACTCGGGTTTACCTGTAGGATTTCTTAATGCTCTGGTATTCAGTTCTAAGTACTGTTGAGTCCTTATCTTTACTTAATCTCCTTTTTATATCTTGATGTATATGTTCTGGGAGATAATTCATAGATAAGTTAGGGGTATTTCATGCAAACCAAATAGCTATGTGTCTTGATCCGGGTTAGGTTAGCGTTGTGAAACTAGTTTAAGCCCTCCAGTAAAAATTAATTACGGCGGTGCTTCTTGTGTGGATCATATTTGTTGTTCATTTGTGTGTTTGTCTTGCTTTTATCTGTTCATTGCAGTCTTGTGGTAACCTGTCCTGGGTCAGGTGTGGTGTTTGATTGCATCGATTATCTGATATTTGCCTTCTGTCTTACTTGGAGATTACTTGGGTAAAAGCCAGAGAATTTAAATGGCATTATTCCATGTTAGGGAGGAATGCACTCACTAAGGTGCGTATTCACCTCCATTTGGTGTCTGTATGAAGATGCTGGCTTGCGAGAATCCCTGTTTTCATTTGACGTATTTCCTTAAGGCAACGCTTAGCAGATTTTGCAGGAAGAGACTTTGACAGGGCCCTCCTAACATTCAAACTTGTAGATCAAGCACTAAATAATAAGGTGCTTGTCCAGTTTAATCGTTGGTGTGATAAAACGGCAAAACTATTCCTGATTTTCTTTTACAAGACATTGCTAAAGTAGCTGAGATGTTCCCTTGTAGTACAGTAGTTACAAAAGATCAAAAAACGTGTTATTGAACTTGAAATCAGTATGCTAAATTTGAATTTATTCCACTCTTGTTTGCTACAAACGCGTCAATATATACATGAGCTACCTCAAGCTTCAAATGAAACAACTTCCAAATGATGTCAATCAGAGATTTAATTATGGTTTGTTAGTTTCAAAATTACGAGAATTGAACTTAAATTCCGTGTGGATTGACTATGTTCTTGAAGCTACAGCAAATAAGGCATTGAAGGGAACAAGAGGAATACTGTCACTGCCTCTAAAGGGAAACCCCTTAGCATGGTGGTTTCTTGCAAGTACTCCAGCAGCCAAGTACTCAATTACATTTCATTGCAATTTTTGAAAATGCCAGACGAAGACACACAAAGAAGAAAATGGTCATTTTTCCAAATTGAACACAGATGCAACAAGAAAGAGGTTGATAAAGATGTGAAAAAAATAATATGGTTGGGAGAACATTAATATATCCATTTGACATTGACAACGCATCTGATAATCTCGTTAACTTCGCATTCTGTGTAGTGAAAACACCTGCAATTGATTAAAGTTTAGTAAAAGCCTTAGACAAAGGCAGTCAAATGACAACCGATTTGATGAAGCAGCTTTTGATAACATCAGAAGATGACCTGTCACTCAAAAAGTTCTATGACCCGCTTCCCAAGTGGTTGGCATTATTACAATGACTGAAATGCAAAATACAGTTCGCGTTCAATCCAACACAGTATTACAATCAATGGTAAAGTAATGAACTCCTTCAACAACCCTCTTGAACGTGTGTGTGTTTTGAAAATGCACTAGTTCCTCTGCGTATGTTCAGTTATGATGGATCAATTATTTTATGTACACAATCTCACTTTATGCTTACTTGAAAACAAATTTGTTTCAGTAAAGTCTGTGTCATTTTTGATGCTATGGCTAGCCTACAGACTTTTGCCTACGCAGACACTTAAAATTTCAATCAGTGACATTGCTAAACAGCTCCTGAAATATAGTTTACAATGCAGTCGAACTATTTGATCAGCTATTCAAATTCATACTGTATTAAATAAGTACCAGGCAAACATTCTGAAACTTCAGACACAGTAAGAAAGAGGGTAAAGATGAGAAATCGATACAATCCAGTACCACGCATGACCTAGGTATCACATGGGAAAGTGACGAAATCATAATTAAAAATCACAAACGACTGCCAAGAGGCCAGTCCTTTTCCAGCAGGTGACCACAAGGCAGCAATGAACAGACACGAACGCATGACAAACACAAGACAGAAATAACACAAATGATCCATTAGAGAAGAATTGTCTTGGAACGGTCAGTAAAGATATTTTACTGGAGGGCTTCAACCGGTTTCATGGCACCAACCTCACTCTTAGTTCAGATGTGGATTAAGACATGTGTTTGGTTTGCATGAAATACGCCTAACCTATCAATACATCATTCCCTTGAACAATAAATCAAGATATAAAAAGGAGATAAAACAAAGATAAGTAACTGGACATTACATAAAACTGAAAACCAGAGAAATTAAATCCAACAGGTAAACCCTGGTGGGCCTGACAACAGCCAAAGCATCAGGCCACTACCATCTCATCTAAAGATAATACTTTAAGTCAGAACCGTCATAGAGTCTGAAGTCCGACACACGGGCTTGCACTTAAGGAGGAAAGCAAAGTTGCTAACCGTGATTGAGTTGCCAGCCAAGCATGCAGTCTATTGCAATGCATTATATTCTAGCCAATCTTTTTATAATGAGAAATTATTTAATAAATTGAGCTGAATAATTATTAGGGCCAACTAATACTCCAAGTCACCAAAGAACTCAGGTTCCGAATGCCCTTGATACAAGAGAGATTTAAATCTTACTTGAAATATAAATAGATAAATATTGATATCAAGTCAAAGTATCGTCGATAAAATTTAGAAAAGGTTTTGCGAAGTTAATGATAGTGATAGCCTTGTTTAAACCAAAAATAGTAAGTGATCAAGAAATACCATAATCACAAACTGCAGACAAACCCATATCCCCGCAAGGAAGAGACATCAGCACAAACACAAACTGTAGACAAACCAATGGCACCGCGATAAAGAGTCACACAGCAATCACGAGACACTAGGAAGACAAACTAAAGCAACCAGTCTCTCTTCCCCATCAAGATGATGCAAAACTAGAATGGACATAAAGTAGCGTACAACAAAACATAGAACAATTACAGACTCCTACAATGGGAGTAACAATAAACAATGAATCAACAACAACAAAACCACCGCCTTAGAAAGGACCGCAGCCTAAGCCAATGGGGGCTTAAATAAATGTATTATATTGGTACCAAATCTGCGCCCTAGAGACTGCTGTTGTTGATTTATAAGAAGGCCTTCAAACTATTGCAATGTATCATCATGCAGAAATACTCTAATCAGATAAACACACTATGACGAAGCAAAGACAATAGCTAATGACTCACAGATCGTCAGAGCTAAAGAAAACAACAAGTTGAGCCACGGTGGGCCCAGCTACAGATAAGCATTAGGCACCAACCTACCGTTTAAAGCTTTACGTCAGAGCTGTCCTAGAGTCTGAGACCTGACCCACCGTCATGCAATTAAAGAGGAAACTATAGCTATAATCTGTGATTGGATATAAAACCAGGCATGCAGACTGTCGCTTGAAATCCAAGTTGTATCCAACCTTAATAAAACGTTTGATAATCTTTTTAAATTGATCTTTAAAATTAGGTTTTCCAACAATTCTTTTAAATTCATAAACTAAATTACCATAAAAAATAGATTCTGATATGCCCTGTTGCATAAGAGCTTTTAACTTTATGTTGTATTCAACAATTAACCCTGAGTGTCCTTGGTAGAATTTAGAAAATGCTATTCGAATTTAATGATATCTATAACCTTATTTTAATAACTTAGCAGTTAAAATAAGTTTCTTTTCTTGAAATTATTAACACTAGAACACACGCTTGCAAAACGAATAAGCTGATAATTATATACACCATAGGAAGGAGAGCGAGGAATATCTCCATCAAGAAATTAGAAATTTACTATTTCAAAATTAAAATCATACCGTTAATCATCGATCTTAGAATGCAATTTGTTATGGACAAGTTCATGTCCAAAAACGAAGCTTCAGTATCTGAAGAATTCGCGTTATTTAACTGAAGGTCAGTAGGATATATCTGACCTTCCTTTTGTTAAAAGTAAGGATTATCAATGTAAGTCATCTAAATGTCTGGATGCTTAGTTAAAAGCTTCAATAATACCAAGTTGATTATTGTCTGACAGAGACAACATAAAGTCTCTCTCATAACAAAACAAAATCAAATCTACAACAAGAAGAGCACAATTTATACCCATTGGAATACTTATAATTTGTTTATATAATTTCGAGCAAAATCTTATCAATATATTGTCCAAAAGATAATGGAGGGTATCACACATTTTTTGACATGACCACAGCATATATTGTTTAAGATTGTTTAAAAGTAAAAAGGTTTTTTATCATTACAAGCAAAATAAAGTAAGCCCTCTCTGATAAATGTTTGCCAATTATTTCTGTTAGTTTTTATTTGATTAGATTATGGTGCAATGTAGTATAGAGATGAAATCATATGTAGACATACTAGATGCATGCTAGAATACCTCTAGACTTCAATTTATTAAGAATTACACTTGCATTTTTAATAGACTAAAAATAGTGTTTTACCATTCCATTCAAAAACTGATGTTCAATATGAAATGACATAGTTTTTAATCGCAGTCATGCAAGAAGTCAACAGTATAGACACCCCGGTTGTTGTACATGAACTAGAATTACCAATAAAACGCAACTTATATGGTCGTATATGAAGTTTAGGTTACAAGTATAACGTAGGAAGCTTGCTATGGCCCTCATCAACAAACATCCCAAACTTAGCTGCCATATGGCATCGCTGCCCATCCACAACAGACGTCTCATCAAGCCTGTTATAGTCATATATTATAGCAGTGCTTAGTTCTTGCTTTAGGATGTTAATATAGTACCTATTTCAAACGACCACAACAATTTAGCATCCTTATCTGCCGGTGCCAAAACAAAGTAAGTAAGGTGAAAAGATCAGGAATCAATACAATCAAGTACCACATCTGACCCAACCTCCTATTGAATTCCTGGATCCCTCTCTTGAAAAGTCTAAAAGTGAATTTAGGTTTAGGTAGAAGAAGATCTAAATTGCTGTAATAGAAGGAAATTCTACTATCAATAATTTAAAAAAATAGTTTCCAACTATTTAAGGTATTAAATTCAACATGCTCTCGTTTACACCAGCGATAACAAACTTCTTGTAAAGGTGCCTGCAATTACCTCACGACATGATTTGAAGTCTTTTGGCAGAGGAAACCAATATCAAAGTCCCTTACCTATAAAGCGAATTCTTGAATCAATTATAATTTTCAAATCCCCCATTACTATATGATCAGGGGGTTGATAGCAATACTTAGATTCTTTACAATCTCAAGAGTCAGAATTGAAATTTTCAATATCAATTTCAGTAACTAATTTGTTATAGTTAAAAAAATACATATATCTATGGTCAACAGTTGATCGTTAGCCCTTTTCTTTGTTGCATCATTGGGTGTTAATTTGATTAGAGTGTTTCTCAAGGATGATACATTGCAATAGTTAGAAGGCCTCCACAAGCTGAACATTTCGTGTTCTTCAACACCAACAGAATCTAGGGCAAAGATTTGATACCAGTAATATGCATTTAAGCCCCCCCCCCCAGTGGCTTTAGCTGCTGTCCGTTATAAGGCGGTGGTTCTGTTGTCGTTGATTCGTTGACCATATAAATATATGTATTTTTGTTTAAATTCAATTTTCGAAATGGATAGTACGAAATATCCGTGACTTGTCGGGTCAAGGTTGCATGGGCATGCAAGTATATTCTGACCATGTCATAGATAGCTAAGAATATGCATATGGTGTCCTGGATAAATCCGTTGAACCATAATTTACAAAGCAGGAACAATAAACTGAGAAAAAACTGGCTAAGCAACAATTTCTCACTTCACCCATTGCTATATCCAGTATAAGTTGATATACGGTGACGCTGCTGTTGAAAATTTAATACATTCCTTCATGTATTATAAATATCAACTGTCATCATTAATATTATGATTAAACTCAGTGTTGACTGTTGCAGACTGATAATGCATTTGTTGGGTGAAATCGTGACTGCAAATGTGTTCCCTATATGATTTCGAACCTGCATAATCGTGCCTTTATTATCCTGCACCAAAGCAGTAAAACTAAGCTTGTTTGTGAGATATTGGTCCGCACAGGCTAATAAGCAGAAGCATACATCAAAATAAACCTAATAGGCTCCAGAATAAAAAAAAACATGCCACATTGGTATGTTGGGGCTAACCATTTTATGGCAGAGCCTATTGTGTCTGATTTAATGGTTTCTTTATCTCAGGTTAGACTATTTGTTTTTAGTTCAGTTTTTGTGTTTCTCCGTAATGAGATATTGAGTTTGTTTTGTTTGTTTATTGGATATGATTCTTTACGTCCCATCAACAATTTTTCAGTTAAACAGGGGTGGGTCTTCATGGGTTGAACCAGTACTAAGCTAGGATAATGACTATTATTCTTGGCTTCCTAGCAGGGGGTCATGTTAAAATTGCGCAATTAAATCATAAAAAAATACCTCGCTCGCTCGGTTTTTATAAATCAACCTCTTATATTTAATCTAAGGCAGCCCACTAAATTTCACAATTTTTATTTTTGCAAGTGCTAAAGATATATACTAAAACCTACTGCTAATTGCTCACCTTACATTTTTACGCTAGTTCAGAAAGTAAAACGTAGGGTATACAAAATTCATGTTTTTTTTTAAGTGAAGCAATACTTTTCCGAGACTGTGCAAGTTATTTCATTTATAAATGACGTGTACTTCTTGCACGGACTAAGTTAGAGTAAAGGTGCCCTCATTTAAAAAAAGTCACACTTATTCTACTATATAAACCATAACACAAATGAATTTTTTTGTTTGTTTGAAGATGTTACTGGCTAGCGTGATATAAGAAGAATAAGCCTCAAAAGTTTTGAATCCATCGGACTCGTCGTTTTTGCTACTCAACAACGTAAGACAACACTTTTAGCAGGTTAATCATTAAAATTCAGCTTTAAGCTTGCAATTTACATAGAGTCTTTGCACTGCTCTGTGCGCTTTATTATCAGCGATACGGCATTGAAATGATCAGCGATTACTTATTATCACCAGAAGTCAATGTCCTTCTTTGAAAGTTGAAAATAAAATATATATAATGCTATTAAATCGATTTTTAAACTCTAACACTGAAACCGGAAGTGAACAGTAGTCGTAAAACAATAATCACCAACAATAGACTAATCAAGTTTTACTGTGTTTGGCCTACAGTGTTCAAATAAAATTAAGTGCATTTAACAATTTTACCAGGAAATACTGGTGAATTTCAAAAATCTCGAAAAATTTTGGAAAATGCAACATTTTAGAAATGCGTAACAAATCTACCATAAGCAAAATTCTAATTGTTTGGTGTTTTCAAGTCGGACAGACCAGTTTGTGACCATCTTACCGTCAATTTTATAAAAAAAATACTCTCAAAACCTTCTTTTCCTAAAAAATACGATTTTTGCATTTTTAGCCCAAAACACTTTGAAGTAAAAAGAAAACTGTTCAAAAACACTGCTAAACGTTTGCCCATTAAAATACACATATATAAGCATAAAAGAATTTCAATTTTATTAGCGTTTGGTCAGAAAAAATGAATTTGAAAAATGACCAATTAGAACTTGGTTTTAGTATAGTTCTGTTGTTGTGGCTTTATTGTTACAACTTTTATTACACTGATTTTGATGGAAAATTGATTGATTTATCAGGCTTTCAGATGGGCCCTACTTTTTCTTGAAAATGTCCTACTCTCCCTACTTTTCACTCTAAAACGTCAGTAAGTGATAAAAATACATTTTTCCTCGCTCGCTCGAATTTATGAAATTAGCTATTATTATTTTATCTCATGGAGCAGAAAGGTAGAAAAAGCAGATTGAACTTTATTTTTTAACCCAAAAGTCTCTCTGTTTTGCTTTTTTTTGTCATAGCAATTATCCTGCTAAATTATTGAGCAAAAAATCCTTATTGAATATTTTTTGAACAACTTATTATAACGATTTTGTACTTGGAAAAGCCCTACTATCGCTACTTCTTTACACAGATAATCTCTACTTTTTCACTACCTTATACATTTTTTTATTTGTACTGTTTTGTTGAGGGGCATTTGAAAGCCTTATTTTATGAACTCTGTATTTGAGAAGAAGCGTCCATGCCTTATACTTTACATCCTAAATCATTCCTTTTTCTCTAGTGATTTTTTGTTTTCATTTTTTTTATCCCTAGTCTTTCCCTACTTTTTGTGGAAGGGCACTTGAAAGCTTGCTTATCTGCGGTTTAGTACGGCCTCAACCCAGGCTGGCCTATCTTGACATAACTGAATAAATTGTTGACTGGAACGTTAAGAAAGTAAAATAAAGGCAAAGATAAGAAATCAATGCAAGCAAGCACCACACCTGACCCAGGATACCGATGGAAAAGTGACAACTTCACAATTAGACATCACAAACAAAAGCCAAGAGGTCAGCCATTTCCCAGCTGGTGACCACAAGAATCAATATAAACAAAATAGTCGCATATATAATATATTCCGGTTTTAATGGTGGTCAAAACTTGTCAAGATTTAGAATTGAAAGTCAGATAGCCATGCAGGCTGATAGATAAATATAATTACTATTTTACCATTCTTATGACATACACGTGAAAACAAAATATTGCATTTCTGCAATAAGATTTAAAATGGGGTGTCAGGTTATTTTCTTGTTGATTCCATGGGGGTCATTGTATTTAAATTTTGTTAGGAGGGGGTCATCCAAAGTTTGGATAATGGATCGAAATCTCAGCCGCCCCCCCTGACACTTAAATAATGAACGGATCCTTACAAAACCAGGATTGAACACAGGGTTGGGTAGAGTTTAATATATGTATGGCCAAATGATCGACCTAGACTTGTTGTTCAAATAAATTACTTAGCTTGAATAGATTATTCTTATCTTACTCATTATCTCAGGGAGCACACTTCGTAGAGTGCTTGACTCGAGACCGAGGGGCCGCGGGTTCGAGCCTCGACGACGTCACTGCGTTGTGTTCCTTGAGCAAGACACGTTTATCCTAGCTTAGCACTGGTTTAACCCAGGAAGACCCGTCCCTGTTTAACTGAGAGATTGTTGATGTGACGTAAAGAATCATATCAAACAAACAAACAAAACAAACTCAATGTCTCATTTAGGAGAAATACAAAAACTGAACCAAAAACTAATAGTCCAACAACCCACAGACAGTCTGAGATAAAGAAACCATTAAATCAGCCACAGTAGGCTCTGTCATGTGCATGTTTCAGACACTAATCCACCAATGTGAGTGGTAGGCCAAGGTAGTAATCAGTACTTTATGTATTTCTAGTGTTGCAATCACCTTGATCGGGACAGGAGAGCTGGTGCTTGACTTTATTTGTCTTCTTGATGTCTTGTAACTATCAGTGTTCAGTGTTTGGTCGTTGTTTTGTCATTCAGTACTTTGTGTATTTCTAGTGTTGCAATCACCTTAATGGGCAAAAGAGAACTGGTTGCTTGACTTTATTTGTCATCCTGATGTCTTGTTACTATTAGTGTTCAGTGTTTGGTCGTTGTTTTGTTATTCAGTAGTAATGTATTTCTAGTGTTCCAGCATCTTAATGGGAACGAGAGAGCTGGTTGCTTGACTTTATTTGTCATCCTGATGTCTTGTTACTATAAGTGTTTAGTGGTTCTTCGGTTGGTCTGCACTGTGTGGTTGTTTTTTTCCTGATCAAACTCACATGCTTTTTTTTTTTACGATGCTCACCCCAGATAGTGCTTGCTTTTTAAAATAGTACAATGGAGATCAGCAGTTGATTAAAATCTACACGTATTTTTCTAGTCTGCTGGATAATACATGCTAACTACTGGGATCCTGCAAGATTGTTTTTAAGGTTGGTTTGAGTGGCAGTACATAATTTTAAAACTCATGGTCTGGCGATTGTCATGTCAAGTGGACCGCCTGTGAAGTATTTTGAACAGTATTATCAGAAAATGGACTGCAAATCAGTTAACCAAACTTTAAACTAATATTTTCAACTGGTGAATGACTTGAAATGTGCTAATGAGCAAAATTAAGAGAACCTGTGAAGTATGTGAGTAAAAGCCTTACAACAGCAGGACCCGATTTCCTGTGACTTGTCTTATAATGTTCTTAACTTTAGTAAAATAAATAAGAACGATATATATTCATGATTTCCAAGTACTCCTTAAAAACAGATCAGTCGTATGAGACAATTGGGCCAATCATAAACGCTTTAATATAAACATATTTCTCAAGCATTCCTTCAAGGTTAGACTACTTCAAGTTAGCAGGTTAATTGTATGAAATAATTGGACCAGTCTATGATAAAATAGTACTGATATCACATAAGCATAATACGTCGAACATAATTGACGAGTCCATTTCCAATTTTAAGGGTGTTCGGTGGTATTTTTCATTTTTTTTACAAATTGGACAAAAACGTCTGTTTGCAAACAGCGGAGAACCTGATCTGGTTTTGCACTGTTTTCCGATTTCCCACAAAATGGACGCTAGGCTTAAATTGGTTAAATAAGGCAAGCTCCTTTGATACTGAAGCCCCTTTTTGGAATTAGACTTGTTCATAACGAGTGGCATTGTTTCATCTACATGAACAACATGCGCGCACACAGATATCAGGTGGGAGCCGATGGAACCTGAATGAGCATCAAAGCATAGTCGATATCGAAGTTTCTGATGGACTTCCAGGTTGGGACGCGCGTCTGAGTCCTAGTGCCTATGTGTTAAATAAGTCAAAATACAAAGTCTATTCAGCCCATTTAATACAAATGAGGCCAATGATGGTAAACTCTTACTGTTCTGAATGATTATTATTTTAATATTGTTCTGCTGGACCTGGGACTATCATGTTTAGAAAAAAACACTCTAGATCCAGATCACCAATCCAATCAGGATCGGTACTATTTTCTACATAATATTGGACCAGCACAGAAGATTTTGGTACTTCACGCATTAACAAGCAGCAAATGCGTGCATTCCGCGTGTCTCACCAGAGCTTTTTCTGCTCGCCTACACAAAATATGGATGCTGATAAAGATTCAGGCTAAACTTTAGATATCTAAGACAGCTGATTATGTCATAATGGACGCTTAAATGAGACCAAATCGCTTGCGTTGACCGCTGGTAGCTACTATGTACAATGTACACGTTTACTGGCCTTGTATTTACTATGTACAATGTAAACGCTTATTGGCTCTTGTAGTTATAATGTAAAATGTACATGTTTACTGGCCTGGAAAGTAACTATGTACAATGTACACGATAAGTGGCTCTGGTAGTTACAATGTACATAGGACTTGTTTACTGGACATGGTAGTTACTATGTAATATGTACACATTTACTAGCCCTTTTAGTTACTATACAAAATGTACGCGTTTACTGAACCAGCATTTACTATGTACAATCTAAATCTTTAGTGTTCTTTTATTATCTATGATCATTGTACACGTTTACTGGACCATGTAATTACTATATACAATGTACACGTTTCCTGACCCTGGTAGTTACTATGTACAATGTACACGTTTACTGGCCCTGGTAGTTACTATGTACAATGTACTTACTTACTTACTTACACGTTTACTGGCCCTGGTAGTTACTATGTACAATGTACACGTTTACTGGCCCTGGTAGTTTCTATGTACAATGTACAAGCTTACTGCTTCAAGTATTTACTGTGTACAAAGTACACGTTTACTGGCCCTGGTAGTTACTATGTACAATGTACACGTTAACTGGAGCATATCCTGACCCAATATATTTGGTTCTTATTTCATATGCACAGAAACACTATTACAGCAAGCCTGTGCAGCTACAAAGTGGGGATACATCTGTATTCATCTCCTTCCCTTTACGTTTACTGGCCCTGGTAGTTACTATGTACAATGTACACGTTTACTGGCCCT
Source organism: Loripinus fragilis (assembly GCA_964019695.1). NCBI lineage: Eukaryota > Metazoa > Mollusca > Bivalvia > Lucinida > Lucinidae > Loripinus > Loripinus fragilis. The sequence goes on along the minus strand of OZ026525.1, from coordinate 93,263,240 downwards.
GGTAGTTACTATGTACAATGTACAAGCTTACTGCTTCAAGTATTTACTGTGTACAAAGTACACGTTTACTGGCCCTGGTAGTTACTATGTACAATGTACACGTTTACTGGCCCTGGTAGTTTCTATGTTCAATGTACAAGTTTACTGCTCCAAGTATTTACAATGTACAATGTACACGTTCACTGGCCCTGGTAGTTACTATGTACAATGTACACGTTTACTGGCCCTGGTAGTTACTATGTACAATTTACACGTTTACTGGCCCCAGAAGTGACTATGTACAATGTACACTTTTACTGGCCCTGGTAGTTACTATGTACACTGTACACGTTCACTGAACCTGGTAGTTACTATGTACAATGTACTCGTTAACTGGCCCTGGTAGTTTCTATGAACAATGTACACGTTTACTGCCCCTGATAGTTACGATGTACGATGTACACGTTTACTGCCCCTTGTAGTTACTAACTACAATGTCCACGTTTAATGCCCCTAGTTGTTACTATGTACAATGTACACGTTTACTCACCCTGGTAGTTACTTTATACAATGTTCACCTTTACTGACCCTGGTAGTTACTATATACAAAGTACACATTTACTGGCCCTGGTAGTAACAATGTACAATGTACACGTTTACTGGCATAATAGGTTACTATGTACAATATACCCGTTTACTGACCCCAGAAGTTACTATATACAATGTACACGTTTACTGGCCCTGGTAGTTACTATGTACAATGTACACGTTTACTGACACTAATAGTTACTATATACAATGTACACGTTTACTGGCATGGTAAGTTACTATGTACAATATACACGTTTACTGACCCTTGAAGTCACTATGTAAAATGTACACGTTTACTGGCCCTATTGGTTACTATTTACAATGTAAATTTTTACTGGGCCTGGTGATTACTATGTACAATGTACACGTTTCTGGCCCCAGAAGTTACTATGTACAATGTACACGTTTACTGACCCTGGTAAATATAATGTACAATGTACTTACTTACTTACTTACACGTTTACTGACCCTGGTAGTTACTATATACAATGTACACGTTTCCTGACCCTGGTAGTTACTATTTACAATGTACACCTTTACTGACCCTGGTAGTTACTATATACAAAGTACACGTTTACTGACCCTGGTAGGTACTTTGTACACTGTACACGTGTACTAACCCTGGTAGTTACAATGTACAATGTACACGTTTACTGACCCTGGTAGGTACTATGTACACTGTACACGTTTACTAACCCTGGTAGTTACAATGTACAATGTACACGTTTACTGACCCTGGTAGGTACTATGTACAATGTACACGTTTACTGACCCTGGTAGTAACAATGTATAATGTACACGTTTACTGACCCTGGTAGTTACTATGTACAATGTACACGTTTACTGACCCTGGTAGTAACAATGTATAATGTACACGTTTACTGACCCTGGTAGTTACAATGTACAATGTACACGTTTACTGACCCTGGTAGTTACTATGTACAATGTACACGTTTACTGACCCTGGTAGTTACTATGTACAATGTACAAGCTTACTGACCCTGGTAGTAACAATGTATAATGTACACGTTTACTGACCCTGGTAGTTACTATGTACAATGTACACGTTTACTGACCCTGGTAGTAACAATGTATAATGTACACGTTTACTGACCCTGGTAGTTACTATGTACAATGTACACGTTTACTGACCCTGGTAGTAACAATGTATAATGTACACGTTTACTGACCCTGGTAGTTACTATGTACAATGTACACGTTTACTGACCCTGGTAGTTACTATGTACAATGTACACGTTTACTGACCCTGGTAGTAACAATGTATAATGTACACGTTTACTGACCCTGGTAGTTACTATGTACAATGTACACGTTTACTGACCCTGGTAGTTACTATGTATAATGTACACGTTTACTGACCCTGGTAGTTACTATGTACAATGTACACGTTTACTGACCCTGGTAGTTACTATGTACAATGTACACTTTTACTGGCATGGTAAGTTACTATGTACAATATACACGTGTACTGACCCTGATAGGTACTTTAAACAATATACTCGTTTACTGTCTGTGGTAGTTACTATGAACAATCTACACGTTTCATAGCCTAAGAAGTTACTATATACAATGTACACCTTTACTGGCCCTGAAAGTGTTTATGTACAATATACACGTTTATTGTCCCCGTATTTATTATGTGCAATGTACAAATTTAGTGGCCCTGGAGTAACTATGCACAATGTAGACATTTACTGGCACATGTCGTTACTATGTACAATGTACAAGCTAATTGTCCCATGTATTTATTACGTCCGAAGTACTCGTTTACTGGACCTGTTATTTTCTATGTACACGTTTACTGGACCTGGTAGTTACTATGTACAATGTTAACGTTCACTGGCCCTTGTAGTTACTATGGACACTGTACACGTTTACTGGCCCAAGGAATTACTATGTACAATGTACACGTTTAATGGAACTGGTAGTTTCTATGTACAATGTAAACGATTACTGGCACTGTAAGTTACTATGTACAATGTACTCGTTTACTGGACCTGGTAGTTACAATGTACACAGTTACACACCCTGGTAGTTTCTATGTACAGTGTACACTTTTACTGGCCCTGATTTTACTATGTACTATGTACACATTTACTGGCCCTTTTAGTTACTATGTACGATGTACACGTTTACTGGCCCTGGTAGTGATTATGTAAATTCTACACACTTAGCTGCCCTGGTTGTAACTATGCACAATCTACACGTTTCATAGCCCTGGAAGTTACTTTGTACAATGTACACGTTAACTAGGCCTGGTTGTTAGTATGCACAATGTAAACCTTTACTGGCCCTGGTAATTACTATGTAAAATGTACACGTTTTCTGTCCCCTGTATTAACTATGTACAATGTAACTGTTTACTGGCCCTGGTATTTACTATGTACAATGTACACTTTAACTGGCCCTGATAGTAACTATATACAATGTACACGTGTACTGCCCTTGTAGTTAATATGTACAATATACTCGTTCGCTGGCCCTGTTAGTTACTTTTTACAATATACATTTTTACTGGCCCGGGTAAGTACTATGTGCAATGTACACGTTTACTGGCCCTGGTAGTTTCTATGTACAATGTAAACTTTTACTGGCACTGTAAGTTACTATGTACAATGTACACGTTTACTTGCCCTGGTAGTTACTATATATACAATGTACGCGTTTATTGGTCCTGGAAGTTACTATTTATGCAATGTACGTGTTTACTGGCCCTGGTAGTTAGTATATGTACAATGTACGCTTTTACTGGCCCTGGTTATTACTGTATACAATGTACACGTTTAATTGCCCTGGTAGTTACTATATATACAATGTACGCGTTTATTGGTCCTGGTAGTTAGTATTTATGCAATGTACGTGTTTACTGGCCCTGGTAATTTACATATATACTATGTATGCGTTTACTGGTCCTGGTAGTTACTATATGTACAATGTACGCTTTTACTGGCCCTGGTAATTACTGTATACAATGTACACGTTTACTTGCCCTGGTAGTTACTATATATACAATGTACGCGTTTATTGGTCCTGGTAGTTACTATTTATGCAATGTACGTGTTTACTGGCCCTGGTAATTTACATATATACAATGTATGCGTTTACTGGTCCTGGTAGTTACTATATGTACAATGTACGCTTTTACTGGCCCTGGTAATTACAATACAACATAAACGTTTTGTATCCCTGGTAGTTACTATGCACAATGTACACGTTTACTGACCCTGATAGTTGCAATGCACTATGTACACATTTACGTATGTACAATATACACGTTTTCTAGCCCTGGTAGTTACAATACAACATAAACGTTTTGTATCCCTGGTAGTTACTATGCACAATGTACACGTTTACTGACCCTGATAGTTGCAATGCACTATGTACACATTTACTGACCCTGCTAGTTATTATGTACAATGTACACGTTTACTGCCCCTGGTAGTTACTATGTACAATATACACCTTTACTGCACCTGGTAGTTACTATGTACAATGTACACGCTTACTGCCCCTGGTAGTTACTATGTACAATGTACACCTTTACTGACCCTGGTAGTTACTATGTACAATGTACACGTTTACTTGCCCTGATAGTTACTGTGTACAGTGTACCCCTTTACTTACACTGGTAGTTACTTTGTATAATGTACACGTTTACTGGCCCAGGTAGTTACTATACAAATGTACGCGTTTACTGAACCAGCATTTACTATGTACTATCTAAATCTTTAGTGTTCTTTTATTATCTATGTTCATTGTACACGGTTACTGGACCATGTAATTACTATATACAAGGTACACGTTTCCTGACCCTGGTAATTACTATAAACAATGTACACCTTTACTGACCCTGGTAGTTACTATGTACAATGTACACCTTTACTGACCCTGGAAGTTACTATATGCAAAGTATACGTTTACTGCCACTGGTAGTTACTATGTACAATGTACACGTTTACTGGCCCTGGTAGTACCTATGCACATTGTGCTCGTTTACTGGCCCTTGTAGTTACTATGTACTTTGTACACAGTTTACTCATCCTGGTAGTTACTGTGTACAATGTACACGTTTACTGACCCTGGTAGTTACTATATAAAATGTACACGTTATTTGGCTCTGGTAGTTTCTATGTACAATGTACACGTTTACTGACCCTTGTAGTTACTATGTACAATGTACACGTTTACTGGCCCTGGTAGTTTCTATGTACAATGTACACGTTATTTTATACTGGTAGTTACTATGTACAATGTACACGTTTACTGCCCTTTGTAGTTATAACGTACAAGGTACACGTTTACTGACCCTGGTAGTTACTATATACAATGTACACCTTTACTGACCCTGGTAGTTACTCTATACAATACACATGTTAACTCACCCTGGTAGGTACTGTATACAAAGTACACGTTTACTGACCCTGGTAGTTACTATATACAATGTACACGTTTACTGACCCTGGTAGTTACTATATACAATGTACACCTTTACTGACCCTGGTAGTAACTATATACAATGAACACCTTTACGGACCCTGGTAGTTACTATATACAATGTACACCTTTACTGACCCTGGTAGTTACTATATATAACGTACACGTTTACCCTCCCTGGTAGTTACTGTATACGAAGTACACCTTTACTGACCCTGGTAGTTACTATATACAATGTTCACGTTTACTGATCCTGGTAGTTACTACATAAAATGTACACGTTAACTGACCCTTGTAGTTACTATGTAAAATGTGCTCGTTTACTGACCCTTGTAGTTCTATGTACACTGTACACGTTTACTTACTCTGATAATTACTATGTACAATGTGCTCGTTTACTGGCCCTGGTAGTTACTATATACAATGTACACGTTTACAGGCCCTGGTAGTACCTATGCACAATGTGCTCGTTTCACGGCCCTGGTAGATTTTATGTACAATGTGCTCGTTAAATGACCCTTGTAGATACTATGTACAGTGTACACGTTTACTGGCATTGGTAGTTGTTATAACCAATGTTCGCGTTTAATAGCCCTGGTAATTACAATGTAAAAAGTACACGTTTACTTGCCCTGGTAGTTACTATGTACAATGTACACGTTAACTGGAGCATATCCTGACCCAATATATTTGGTTCTTATTTCATATGCACAGAAACACTATTACAGCAAGCCTGTGCAGCTACAAAGTGGGGATACATCTGTATTCATCTCCTTCCCTTTGTTGTCCGCGTGAGCAACGAAATTTTAGCTTGAGCTCTGTAAACGTCCTTCTTTGTATATTACTGTGCAGGTTCTTGCGAGACTGCACATTCGGCAGCTCGTCGTTGCCAGCATAGTTAGTATAAGCGAGTCGGTTAGTTTGTGCGGATACTTTGTTTTGATTGTTAGATTTAATTCTTTACATCCCATCAACAATCTTTCAGTTAAACAGGGACGGTTCTTCCTGGGTTGAACCAGTACTAAGCTAGGATAAATGTGTCTTGCTCAAGGACCACAACACAGTGACGCCGGTGAGGCTCGAACCCGTGGCCCCTCGGTCTCGAGTCAAGCACTCTTCCACTGAGCCACTGCGCTCCCTTGTGCGGATACGCAGGCTCGTCTGGCGTATATGACAAAATCATAAGCAGCGTACAAGTGTACCTGGAGTGTGGCCATGACATAGTAAACTTTGAAGGCAATAGGAAAAACCCAGGCGTCTTATCTACAAGGTTATTCCCGGAACGCCATCCCATCTAGACGTGTGCAGTCGTTTTATCCTGAACACACTAATATAATAGATAAACATTTTCTGTTATCATTTACGGCTTTATACTTTTTGGAAAACACTGTAGAGCCAGATCAGCTAGAGCCATATCAGCCCGCTTCTGACGAAGTCATCTGATCAGGATCTACACTGTTTTCCACTTGCATTGAAATTGCATGGTAATAACTGGAGTGCTACAGGTTAACAGCAATAACATTGGGGTGAACTGTTGTACATAAAAATATGCAGCATTACAAGGGTTAACATTTCGTCTGTACAAGGCCTTAGTTACATTTGAAGCGGCTGTTCTTTGGGAAATTAAGTAGCGATTTTGTATTTGAAAAAAATGCCCTGTTTAAAACGGCACTTACATTTATAAACTTAGAGAACTGTTTGCATTGTAACTGTAACCGATGATCCTGTGTAACAAAGAGCAATACATATAGGCCTTAACCCAAGGTCCACAATTGAAATGCAGCCAAATATTCTTTAAAAGATATTTATTGTTATTGTTAATATAACAGGAAAATTAATGTAGATGTTGTTTGCATAGGTTTCACATTTTGTATATTTCCTGTGGCTGTCCACCTTTAATCAGTAGAAAACGTATGCAAATTTTATTATCATATCAAGCCAGACTAGATACAGTTTTGTCAAAAAACATGTATAATTTAAACACACATTACAGCACGTTTTGAAGTAATGTAATAATTTATTTCATTTTTTTTTTATCTCATTTTCCGTTGTCAAAATAAAGTAAAGATGCAATAGAAAAAGAGAAATAATATTGCAAGAAGCTAGTTTTCTTCACTCGTTCAAGTACAATTAGTGATAGAACCTTGACATTTCATAGAATAGGTTTGAAAATTGAAAGTACCTATTTAGGTTGCACTGCGAGTTCACCTTTAGGAACAAGGTTCAAAATTTCCTCTCCAGAAGGATCTATTTTTCAACAGGCAAACAGTTTGAATGAACCCTGTACTGTTACAGCAAAGGTTTCGAAATTATTCCAGCTGAGTCTGGCGGTAGAGGTCTCTGATGAAGCTTATGCATGCTTGAAAGAAGTTTTCTTTTGATAAACCTGGGCACAAAAATGCTTTAAAATACTCTAAGAGTATGCCTTAACACCAATTTCTAGTTTAATTTTACAGTATCATCTGAGAATAATATTTGGTTTGGTTCGTTAAGGAAACATATTTTGATATTAGTCAAGCCATATTGGAAGTAAGTTTAACTTTTAGACACATATAAATTTTCAATAGAAAATGTTTTGCTCTGAGATTCCAAAGCTGCTATTTGTTATCATTTGTCATTTAGCCATGACCTGAGAAAATAACCAGGAAATCTCTATCAGCTGATCCAGTGGCCTTTATTTTTCGGATTTCTACCTTATTTCCTAAAGTGAGTTGAAGTTGTTCATACTCGCCAGAATTGCTATATCATTTCATTTTGAGGTGTGCAAAAACAACACAAAATGAAATCATGTAACACTAAGCTAAAAGAGCTCCAGCGATAAGGCGTACATTTTCCTTAGTTGACATGATTACAAAGCCTAAATTTTCAAATTGCCCTAATGTTTTTAAAATTGGTCTGTTTCAGTAGTAAACATGCATAAAAAGCATCAACATAGGTTTCAAAGCGATTCATTATTTACAAAGCCGTGAAAGCTTGCACCTTCTACCCCCACCCCTCATTTTAAGTCTTTAGACTGGGTGCCGTTTAGACGAGAGTTTTAGTAAATCCTTTGCAGGTTTTCAGAAAGTAAAAATGCGAAAATATTAAGGATATAAGTTCCCTATTTCCAAAACTTTGTGGTATTCCTTCTGCGCATGCGCACGAAATATACTTAAAATTGTGACGTTTGTCATGAAAAGATGAAACTGGCGTCTTTCAGTTTGTTTTTAGATGTTTCTCCCCCCCCCCCCCCCCCCTAGACCAAAGATGCCGTTTGGACAATGAAATCTCGCTATACAAATATATAACATATGTAAAGGGCGTCTTGGGTCTAGGGGGGAAAGGGGTTGTATGAGCGAAAGAAGACATCGAATATCTGACAAAAATAGACCACTTTGCAAGATGGTCGTTTTTATTGTACATCAACTGTATAAATAGTTTTACTGTACATAACGTGATAGGACGATTGTTTACGCTTGTTTAACGGTCTGGTTCCCATATATGTTACTGAATAACAAGTACAGTTGATGATCGAAATAAATTCTCATTCAATAAGAAGTAGAGTTATTACATGCATTAAGGAAACCCCGTTTAAATATACAAATTCGGGGGCAATGGTGCATCGACGGCTCGTCTATATATATTTGTTGAATGTGCCTAGTTTCTCCAGTCGTTATTTAAAAAAAAAATAAAACGAACGTCGCGTTTAGGGAGATTGCTCGCCTTATCGCTGGAAATTCTTTAGGATCTTTTACTCAGAATACGAACAAATTTGGTTTGGTCAGACTGCAATGATGCGCAGACTAATCTGGACCTTTAGTCCGTACGAATACATGTACGTATATATAATGACCTAGGCAGGGTTTCTCAGAATCTGGTCCTCATCACATTTTTGGGAATTAACTTCTTTATTTGAGTCTGTTGTAATCAGGAAAAATTAAACCTACTATGGATTTCCCGAAGGATGGATAAACAGGCGGACTCAAACGCCAGATTTTGAAAACCTCTCCGAAATTTCTGAAAAACTCAAAACAATTGGATAATTATGTCATACATCAAAGCAAAATACAGAATATTTATCATTTATAACAGACCTCACGCCATCGGCGCAAATTGAAATAAAAGTATGCCTACCATCAGCACAAAATAGATTATGTAGATCGCATACTGTTGACGTAAAATAAATATAAAAACACTCTATATTATTTCACTTTGTGCCAACCTTGACAACGCATAATAGATTAAAAATCAAGATAAAATTATTATAACATTAGTTCAAAACTTATTGTAACACACATTCAGTGTATCATTATTTCAAAAATAGCAAATGACATCAAATCTAAATTTATTTGCCTTCCAAGAAAACATAGACTTAAATATCAGTCCTTAGTTGTGATTTACTGATCATTGTGGGAGTTGTGTCGTGGGATTTTGAAACGATCAGGTGGTTCTCAAAATCGGTAATTAGTTAATGCTCGGATCTAGAAAGGTATGTCAGAGGGTGTACAAGTTGTCTTTTATCATTTGCTGTGGGGAGAGGGGTTCAATATAAGCGACCATAGTCGGCCCGCCAGCGAAGCCATTTTAATGACGTTTCGCTGGCGGACTGATGTTGAGCCAACTTTTATTGCTGGCTTGCTAGCTAAGTGATTTTTCAGAGGATACCAATCAGTATTGCTAATGAATCGCATAGCTTTGTGATTTTCCTGGGTGGAGGTTCGCTACACTTTTAAACTACCGATCTTACAACTGCTTACTACTACTAATTTCTGAAAACAAATTGTCAACGTTGTTGTAGCCTTTTAGAGACTGCTAAAATACTGACCAGTTTTGTGAGAAAATGTATTACTGTTTGTGAATGAGTTTTTAAGCTGCTTAATGTATATTCACAGGTTAGTCTTGTTTACCTGGTGCATTCAATTCCATTTGTTGATTGGGGCTTGCTACCATATTGAAATTCGAAACGATCAGGCATTGCTTACAAATGATTAAATAGCCCTTCCATGACAAGGAAGCAGGGATTTGGGGGCGCACCCCTCCATTATTCAACAAACAAGCTTGACGTCATTAACTGCGCCAAATATTGTAAGTGGCATTGACATGCTCTTGGGCCAGTTATGCCTGTAATCTTTGTATTATCTGCTCCGTCATTAAAACTTGTACGCGCGCGTTATCATGATTCTTAAAATGGCTGATACATTCTATTCCCATTAGCTTTTCATATTAATGAAAGAAACGAAAACTAATTCCGTTATAATAAGTTCCTTTACCTGTTAGAATCTGAATTGCATTAATGTTTTTGTTAATGATTTTGATTCGATGCCTGAAATCATTCCGGACACATTGGTCGATTCGGATCACGGAATTGACTTGGCTGATATCTCAATTACAATGTAGTTTTGTTCAGAATGATCTTCTTTCTGTATCGAACCTCAGAACGCACTATTATAGTGAAATGTAATTCAGTGGAAACATTTAGGACTTTAATTGCTAAAAAAGACTAAAATTCATGCTATCCTCTCCGTTGAATAAAAGCCAGGACTGGTTACTGTAATGGATTGCCATGGCTACTAAGTAAGTAAAAATAATAAGTGAGTATGATCAGGAAATACCACAATCACAAACTGCAGACAAACCCTTGGCACCGCGAGGAAGAGCCGCTCAACCATCACGAGACACCAGGAAGACAAATTAAGCAAAGCAACCAGCTCTCTCTTCCCCATCAAGATGATTGCAATGCTAGAACGGACATAAAGTAACATACAACAAAACATAGAACAATTACAGACTCCCACAATGGGAGTAATAATAAACAGAAAGTCAACAACAACAGAACCACCGCCTTAGAACGGACAGTAGCCTAAGCCACCGGGGGGCTTAAATGCATTTTACTGGTACAAAATCTTCGCCCTAGATGCTGCTGTTGTTGTAGTATAAGAAATGTTCAGCTCGCATTGAGGCCATCTAACTAATGCAATGTATCATCATGGAGAAACACTCTAATCAAATTAACACACCATGATGAAACAAAGAAAAGGGCTCATGACTCACAGATAGTCAGAGCTAAAGAAAACCTCAAGTTGAGCCACGGTGGGTCCAGCTACAGATAAGCATCAGGCACCAACCCACCGATTAAAGCTTTACGTCAGAGCCGTCATAGAGTCTGAGGCCTGACCCGCCGTCGTGCAATTAAAGATGAAAACATAGCTATAAACCGTGATTGGGTTTAAAACTAGGCATGCAGACTGTCGCATGATATCCAAATTATATCCAACCCTTATATAACGTTTTATTATCTTTTTGAATTGATCACTAAAATTAGGTTTTAAGTATTGCAATGAGGTTATTGTTTACGTCTATACTTCTTTAACCTCTTAGCATCATAACTGGCACGTGTATAGGTTGGAAACCTTCCCAAAGTCACAGCTAAAACTGTAAACATGTACTTTTAGACGTAACAGAAGAGGGTGTTTTATACAAGGCACATCGTATATTTTAAACACTGTACACACTGACCACTTGTCGCTTGATTTCTGCCTCCTCGCCAACTAGGTGAGGAAACAAGTTGTTTATTGTAGGCGATAAGTCAGTGAAAACCGACCCTGGGAAAATGTCACCGAGTGAGATGAGGAGACAAAGCAGAGTACGTGGCATGAATAATGAAAGTCTCCTGACATTCCAGGATTTGACTTTAGTCATGTGGTGTGAATATTGCCCGCCTATGTCACGCGGAGCAGTAACCGACGCATGCGCTCTCGTAATTTAATCTGATTAAGTATTAATCAACCAGGTAGGTGATAAGTGTTAAGACAACTAATTCAATACCTTCTACGTCATATCCAGATAAGAATTTACTTAATAAAATATTTGTTTAGTAAAATACTTTGTCATTATAGTGGCCCTGTTGTAAACGCAAGTGTTGTATGCTAGATTTTTTTTCTATTTGCATTCTGTCATTTCTATCTTAAAAACCAAACTTTGTTTAAAATATTCAAGATATTTTATTTTGAATTTATTAATTTTGAAATTCTCTAACTATTTATTATGCCTGAAAGCCTGCATAGTAGATACTGACTTTCCAAAGATATTTGAAATACATACAGTTTGGATCCAGATCAGGTCCGACAGTTTTATTAGAGGTTTTTCTGGAGAATAATATCATTTCTTTTGACAATTTTGATCTAAGCGCGAATGTGCAGAATTCAATGTTAGGAGTTTTTGTAGTGACAAGCTCAGTGGCACTGGTGGCAAGAACAAATTAAACATTCAAGTTTGGTATGCGCATACAAGCTTTGGACTTCGTTTCGTATAAGCCGAGTGCTTTTTAAGTATAGAATGAACAAAGACCACTAACTCACTTTATTCATTTATGAGTATGTTGTTGCCCTGTAGTACTAGTTTTCTTGTGTCTAACAAACAAATCTCTTTGATTCAATTGTGCCACCTCAATGATAAACCTCTTTGCGAGGTACAGGAAGTTGTCCAAGCGGTTTCTTTGGACGATTTGGTGCATTAATAGTATATTCGTTTAGACTGTGCCAACGCTGTTACTTACCACTTCCGCTTGCTAATTTCGAACATGAAAAGCAAGGAAAGAAAGAAATTGAGCTGATAAATTATATTCAGGGGCATAGAAAATGAGAGGTGTTTGATTCAAGCGTAGACATTTGCTAGTAGCATTTTTTTTTATTAATTTCCCCTAGCACTTAGAAAGTTTCAAAGAGCTTTGGTAAGAAAAGACATTTTGACAAATTCCCAGCTGCCTTTAAGGGGACATATCTTGCAAAAGCTCTTACTTGCATATAATTTGTCCTGTATAAACGAAAATTGCTTTTTATCAAGGAGACGGATACCTTTTGCCACATTGTTACATGAACCATTTATACAGCTCACACAGATCACTTAACGTCCCAACATACAGCTTTTGAGCGATCGGCAGCATGCTTATCAGTCTTTTTAGAGTCACTTATACCATCGCAATATTGTTATACGCTGGACGAACTTTAGAAAAACCAGTTGCATGAACACGAACTACACTTATGCGACTACAAAATCTAGAAGTATTTTCGCCCAAGTGTACAAATTTCTGGTAGAAAAAAGATATATTTACAATTTTTGCTGAATGGTAGAAAAAGATGTATTTACTTTTTTTTTTGCCTGTGAACTTTTCAAGGTCAAAATGAAAATTTGAAAATAATACAAGAAATACATATTTTTGGTCAAATTACTTCTAAATACTGTAGAGTCTTGACAAATAATTTTGGGAGCCTGTGGACTGCTTGAGTGAGATTTAGTTGTCTCTCTCCCGGGAAAGCTTCAGGTGTACTATTGTTCAGGCTTTAATATTAAAAATAGTAAGTGAGTATGATCAGGAAATACCACAATCACAAACTGCAGACTCCGTTTTAGGCGGCATAATGCAGAGAAAGCCATACATGCAAATAGGCCCAATTTATGTTTAAACTTATGTCCCCTGTATACGAGGGGGGTTCAATATGTAATGAAAACCCATTCATAACTCCATCCACTAACGCGTTAGGATGTTATGCCATATGCCAAACAAAAGATCAAAGCGTCGCCGTTATAATGGTGCATGAAACATTATTTTATCTTTCCAAATTAAATAAGTTACAGACTTTTTAAAAAGCGGACTAATATACACTGCATAAATTTTCCTCCAAATTGTAAAGACACATTTTAACAAAGGTAGAAAGGCAAGCTGTATTTTCTAAAACAAACATTTAACATGAATGAATCACATATCAACTGTTTTCTGACTCATTTCTGCTTTATCTGCCATAACGATACAAACTTTTGACAGGTACCGATTTCTCGTGCAAACGGTTTTATTACGTTACCCCCTCTTACGTTGACGTCGTTTAAAGCATTGGACGCAACACTAAAATACGCACGGTTCTTGAAAATCGGAAATGTGGCTTTGCATCAGGAAAGGGCAATTTTGATTGTATCGAAGTTGCAATACACACAGTGCATAGGCAGCAGACCAGTTAAACTGAAACCAATATCTAGGGGTATCTCATCTAAGTGGTACCCCATTTTTGTTTCCTATAATTTTATTGTCTGAAATTAGCCAGCCCAATTATGTACATGTAAATACATGTAGCAATGTCCAAATAATGCACCCAAATGCATACACTCGATAAAACGCGATATTTTGTCTGATCCATTTCAGTGTAAACCAGAGATGACATTCTTTTAAGTGATTTTCTTATTTCAAATGACGTACTTACGGGTACCTTATGAATGAGATTTAATATGGAAATTTCAAAATCGGCTGTATTACTTGCAAATGAACATCAAAGCGACCATAGAAAAAAAATGTTTGATATGAGTTTCGTATAAATTTTCGCTATGCATTCGCTCACGCAAAAACGACTCTGTCATTGGAATGCAAGAAAATGTAGCATCAAGTAGGATTTTAACCAAATTGGCAGCCTCAGTATTTCATAGAATAAAAGACAATATCAAACATTTTTGCAGGTATAAATCACCAATATATGGATATTTACCACACGAAGAAGCAGACTGAAAACGTCCCTCGTTCATGTAGTTATCTGCTTTTGAAAACATTGCTTTATTTCATATCACAGTGTACTTTAGTACCCTGTTTTGAAAATGGATTGTGTAAATTAGATAGGGAGCTGGACAACTGCAATTTTACATTTATTTAGCCAAGAAACAGCCCTTTTCATGAAAGTAATTATTAAGTGTGTAAATTTAAAACTTTGGGATATACTGGGCTGTTTTCATTACATATTGAACGCCCCTCGTATAGTGTTTCTTGAAATAATGTCAATGGTTGCTTCCTAGCTACAAGATGACAGCCTGCTGTTGAATTTCGACTTGTTGCAATAAATTCAGTTGCCCGCATACAGTCCCGGGCAAAATGACTGTCATAAATGAGTGAGCTCAAATTCAGTCTGATAATGACTGGTGCTTATGCAAACTTCCATTAGATAAGTCACTGCTGTTAGAGTAGGAAACAACCATTGCAAACAAAAACAAAATGATAAGTACGTCAATTCATACATAATATACAATGCACAATAAGTTTAGCAATTCCTTATGTTTCGCATCTTTATGTGCTCATCTTCGTGCAGTATCCAACAATTTCAATTGCAATGACGAGAACATGATCTTAGGCAAATGCAACCACGAATTTACAGACGCCATCCTTTAGATAGGCATTTGGAAAGCAAGAATTGCAGGAGGGATCAGTGAGTAAAACTCAAATCCGTTGTAAGTAATGCTAAAATAATCTGCATATGATTTTTCGTTTGGTGATCTAACATCTTGCTCATGAATCATACGCCTATAAAAAACTATTGGTTATGTGACAAATGTGATAGAGATTTCATGCACAGCTACCATCAATGACGTCAAAATGTAGTTATTATTTGAATAAACTTCTAAAACTAATTGGCGTTTCAATTTAACAGAGAATCAGTTTACAAAGATGTCATAGGCTTAAAATGTAACTCATCTTATGGTTGACTAAACCGTCAAGTTGCTGGAAAATGGTGTGACGCATTTGCAAGATAACGGTGGTGTTAGATTTTATCTTTCGGCTCGTGCTTTATAGCCATGAAGATGATTCATTCAACATTATTTGTCTGAATGTGCTGGAAGGCATCAAACAGTTTTTCTTGCCAATGTGCTTCAAGAAAAAAACGACTGGAAACACAATTTAAAGGCGATAACGTAAACGCATTGATAAAAACGTCAAATTGTGAAAAAATTGATCCTTTATTTCTCTGAGAAAGTTCAGAAAATTGCAGCCTTTGCGATAGCAAAATAAGAGCTTTTACTCGAAATCCCTTGGTCATTTGTAACCATGTTATGTGCTTCTAACGGGCTCGGATATTAGGTGGTTATTTACAAGACCATTGGTCCTCTGGCTATAGTTTCAAACAAACACATCTTTTAAAAAGGGCCAGATTTTAAGCAACATTTGCCTTCGTTTTATAAGTAAATAATACATATACGCGATAGCCGTGCATCTGTTAAGTTGTCAGGTAATCTTTGTAACATGTTGACTAATTAAACTTGAAAAGGGGACCCCTTTGAAATATGGAATTCAAAGATTGAAAACAACAAACTCGGTTTTATTGAATCTGTTCATGAAATACAATTCAAGATGCAACATCCCTTGCTACGCCTAATAGTCAGGGCCCTTAGGGACAAAAAATAGGTCCCGTGCAAATTGTGTGCCGATTTATGGTGACCTATATCAAACCTTCAATGGAGTCTTACCCTTAATAAGAAACTGCCCGTTAATAAAAGCTATAGTTTGTGTTGGTATGGTCATATTTATCCAACACGAACGCTTTTTTAACACAATATCAATCATTTTATCATATGATGGTTACATCATTGCTTTACCTGACTTTGACAACGAATTTTTATCGATAACTAATTTTACATGCAAAATACCGTAGATTTCCTATAAATACCCAGCTTATCGGGCCACCTTTAGACTGATGGCTGAGAATGTTATTGCTCCCCCTTGGGAATTTCGCAAGCTTATCCTACCAAAATAGAATTTTAAGCTGCGTCTTTTAATAGATGTTTGAACTATGTTCGCCAGGGCATTAGTCTATGACAGCCTGTTACATATGTTACTATATTAAATTAAGAAAAAAAAGAAAATTAAAAGTTTGAGCTACAGAAAGAAGGCTAAGGCTATTTAAATTATTCATATGGTCTGCATATTGACTACTTTAGCTACATATAAAATCTTTTGGAGCAAAATTACAACTTCTGGTTGTGTTATGTTACTTTAATTAGATTACCCTTTAAACATGAAAATTGTGACCAATATCATTTACGTTTTAGCTGATATATTAGTCTACGGCCTGTAATTTCTAAGACCCCTAGAAAATGGTTTTTATGGCATTTTTTGTAAATGCTCGGCATTCATGCTAGAATTACTCTTTGGGGTATGACAAAGTGCCCAAGGGTAGATGCCACGTCTGAAACCTCGAATTAAGGTCACAGCAAGGTCAAAGGTCAAATAGGTGCATTTTCTTATTAGAATCGTCATTAGGTCTTTTTTTACATTGCTATAGATGATATCTAAATCATTCTAATTGTGTTTAATATGCTGAAAACTAAAAGTCAGATATAGAAATGTTAAAAAGAATAGTTTGTCGAATATTATAGCTATTATGGGATAGAAAAAAATACTTTCGCAGAAAAATCAGTGATTTTGGAGTATTTTTTTTCATATTTACAGTCTTTTTTTTTCAACGACATTTTCAATCATGCCTTAGTTATAGACCACTTACAATCAATGCATGTAAATGGTATTATTTGATTGGTAATATGGTCTGCAATATATTTGAATGCTGTTTTATTTTGCCAAAAACACAATAAATGGGGGGGGGGGGGTAGCGTTTCACAATGCTGGACACAAATTGGGTCTTGGTCATGTGAATGATATGAGGTGTCTTGAAAAAGTACATGCTTTTTTGTTTGTTTGATTTGATTCTTTACATCCCATCAACAATCTTTTAGATATAAAAGGACGGGTCTACCTGGGTTGAACCAGTGCTAAGCTTAGATGTGTCTTGCTCAAGGACCCAACGCAGTGACCCCAGTGAGCCTCGAACCCGCGGCCGCTCGGTCTCGAGTCAAGAACTCTACACTGAGCCACTGCACCAGCAAATTACAGAAGAAGACCCCAATTTGAAATAATGAAATACCACCAATATATTCATCAAGATGTCAATCATTTATTTATGATGTAACGATGCATCTTGATCGCTAATATATATAAAGACCCCACTATTCATGTATCCAGTTGATTTATCTGACCATGCCATTCCCAAAATTTGACAAAGGCCCCAAAAATGTTAGTCTTCAGAAAGTTCCTCTGAAGATGACATGATGACAGAACACTCAGTTTGAGCCTATTACTAGAACTGCTTTATGCTGTCACAAAATTTCAAACTTATGGCTGATCTGATGAAGACACCTGGTCACGCTGATCTGTTGTAAAGCAAAAACCAAGAGCATGTTGAAAAGATCAGTCCTGAGAGAGTGTTCTTGTTTCTTAGTCTCCTCTTTGAAGGCATGGATATTTTGGAGGGTTTGATGGAGAACCTGTTGGAACCGTGATGACATAATGGCTATAAAGACGTTATATATGGTATGTCAAACCACAATACATTTTACACCAACGCATATAGGTGAGGAGAGAGCTGGTTGATTTACTTTAATTGCCTTAATGATGTATTTTAACTGTAAGTGTTATGTTATCTCTGTCTTCCTCGCACCCGCAATGTGTGATTGTGGTATTTCCTGATCATACTCACTTACTTTTGTTGCTTTTGGTCAAGCTTTACACCAGGAAACAGATTGGAAAACCTGGTGCAGCTGTTCAGTACAGAAAGTCACGCTATTGGAATAAAACCAGTCCATGGAATTGATGATGCGATTGCAAAATTCGTTTTTGACAAACGTGTTGAAAATAAAGGATATGTATATTTCCCTGATAATATTGACATAGAATGACTCGCACAATTTTCATGCGATAATATTACTTTGCTAAAAGCAACATTGGGTAGCAAAGTATTCACAGATCTTGTCTTGGTAGCGCAGTTCTGACTACAGATTGACAGAAAGCTTTGTACAACATAACAACATACCTGCAAAGCTTGACCAAGTGTTAACCCGTTTTCACAAGCTTGATAAAGCTAAACTTCCATCAAATGGAAGACTAAATCACAGTTTTTTTTATAATAAAACAGAGTATAGAATAGAAAAAGATAGTTACAAATGTACATAAGAAATCACATTCATGTTTGTTTGCTTATACTAACTTGGCATTGGTGTTTTAACAGTTTTGTCCAGGTGACCAGAAAGTTTCAATCTGAGGTATAATAAATAAAGAAGTTCTGGGGAATTCTTACAAAAGATCGAGATGGTCCTTTATACAGTTTTGTATTTTGGTGTTTTCAACGCTGATCATTAAATTCACATGTACAAAATACATGTTGGAAGTAGTACCTGGAAGCTCAAACACTGGTACAGTCATAAGGTAGAGGCTGTAACTTTGGGAAGTTAAAGAGTTTTTTCCCTGTATCATGCTGTATGGGTGCTGCGTTGAAGAGAAAATGTAGACATTGATATGGTACAATGCAATCTTTTCTTCTATGTGAGAAAAAGTTTGTACCACCTATAAAGATACCTTTGAATTGCACTGTTTGAGAGTTGATTATTAGGCAAAATCATGAATTGTGTCACAAATTGATAAAATACCCCAAAACAACATATTTTCATAAATGAGACACATTGATCTATAAACAGTGTGCGACACTCTACAAAGTAAGTAAGGGTGCAAGATCAGGAATCGATACAATCAAGTACCACACCTGACCCAGGATACCAATGGGAAAGTGACAAACTCACAGTAGACACCACAAACGAGAGCCAAGAGGTCAGCCCTTTCCCAGCAGGTGACCACAAAGCACATATAAACAGACGCGCACAAAGACATAGCAAACACAAGACAGAACAAAAACATGAAATATCCACAAAAGAAGTACCGCCTTGGAACGGTCAGTAAAGTATTTTACTGGAGGGCTTAAACCGGTTTTACGGCGCCAACCTCACCCTTACTTCAGATGTGGATCAAAACACATAGATATTTGGTTTGCATGAAAGACCCTTAACTTATCAATGCATCATCTCCTAAAACATATAAATCAAGATATAACAAGGAGATAAAGCAAGGATAAGGACTCAACAGTAAATTTAACTGAATACCGGAGCAAAAGAAATCCAACAGGTAAACCCCTGTGGGCCCGACAAACAGCAAAAGCATCAGGCCCCTACCATCTCATCAATAGATAATTCTTTAAGTCGGAACCATCATAGAGTCTGAAGATCGACCCACAACCCCAAGATGTATCAACACACTTAATTTGGGATTCCTACCGTCAATAATATAGGAGGTGTGCCAGAGGTCAAGATCAAATGACCCCAACCAGTACGGGACACTCTGGCACCCTAACATGTATCCACAATTTAAATTTGGGATTCCTACCTTAAAACAATATAAAATATATGCTCTAGACACGATTTTCCTAGAACAAGGGTCAGAGGACAAGGTCAAAATCACAGTAACCCCAGAACCAGTATGTGACACTCTGCGACCCCATGGTGTATCTAGATTCCTGTCTAAAATTATACAACAGATATGCTCCTGACACAATTCCGATTCAGACTGACATATTGCCAGCTGTGTGTCCTGCTTGCATGAAGCTCATCCACACTTATGGCTGCAAAAACGTGAAGAACCGTCAGATGTAAATGTTGAAGGCTAATCAGATCTGCATGATAGAATGTGCATACAATGTAGTGGGTTGTGCCTATCTTATAGGACTACAAGTTGCCCTGGATGCTTGCAACTTTTGGAATTTAAAGAGATTGATTTTTGCCTGTATCATGCAATATGGGTGCTGACTATGCTGACAATCCTGTCTGTAGCTACTTGGTTTACCTGCGAATATGAGACTTAAAGACTTATCTATTGATGAGATGGTAGGGGCCTGATGCTTTGGCTGTTTGTCGGGCCCACCGGGGTTTACCTGTTGGATTTCTTTTGCTCCGGTATTCAGTTTAATTTACTGTTGAGTCCTTATCCTTGCTTTATCTCCTTGTTATATCTTGATTTATATGTTTTAGGAGATGATGCATTGATAAGTTAGGGGTCTTTCATGCAAACCAAATATCTATGTGTCTTGATCCACATCTGAATTAAGGGTGAGGTTGGCGCCTTTAAACCGGTTTAAGCCCTCCAGTAAAATATTTTACTGACCGTTCCAAGGCGGTACTTCTTTTGTGGATCTTTTATGTTTTTGTTCTGTCTTGTGTTTGCTATGTTTTGTGCGCGTCTGTTTATATGTGCTTCGTGGTCACCTGCTGGGAAAGGGCTGACCTCTTGGCTCTCGTTTGTGGTGTCTTCTGTGAGTTTGTCACTTTCCCATTGGTATCCTGGGTCAGGTGTGGTACTTGATTGTATCGATTCCTGATCTTTGCAACCTTACTTACTTCTAAAATTATATATAGGCAAATATTCGAAACTAGGTGTATGGTAAATGGAGTCATACACCAAATTGATACAATGTAGATGTGAATTAGAAGTGCCTTGGATAGCGTAAAATTATATATCACATCTATAGGGTCATATATCATACAATTAACATATATAGTACTAGTCGGGGACAACTTTTCGTGGGTGCCAAATTGTTCATTAGAATCCCAAAACACCCCCATTCTTCTGAATTGCATGATAGGTAGCCATGGGAACCATTGCGATTTCATTTATTCTAAATGGGTTTATTTTTATGACAATATTTTTGTCATTAAGGCGACCAAACTAAACAAGTTGACGTAAATGAGAAAATATCCTAGGGGTGCAAGGAAGGTCTTATTACCAACTCCCCTTCCCCTCTTCCAAGGTTTATAGTTTTTTATATGGATTTCTTTCATTTTATAAGTTTACACATATAAATTAATGGATATGTAATTGAGACAATTTACAAATAGGACCATTGGATGAATGAAATTGTCCAATTGTATCACTGATGACATAGCAATATGCATCAATGATGATATGCAGATGCAATCTGCTTATTTATGTTTTTAATGCTTTTCCTTATTTTTAACGTTTTTATTAATATTCATAAAAAGGCAAATTATGTAGATTAGATAATTTGTATATGCCACAAATTGATAAAAGGCCAATGTCTAAGCTTTAATTTGGTACCAATTTTAGTAGGTTGTGATAAGAAGCAACTGAGATATTATTGATTTTGTAGGTACACCCCCATTCTTGAATCACATTTTAATATGTTCATAAATAGTTATGCAAATTAGATAAATTAGATAATTTGAAAATGCGACAATGGATGAAAGGCATCTGTCTAAGTTTAAATTTGACACCATGTTTAGAAGTCTAGGACAAGTAGTTGCTAACATACGAGTAATTTTGAAGGCACACCACCATTCTTGAAAAGCATTATGGGTTGCCATTGAAACCATTTTCACATTTCCCAGACAGGTTCATTTTTAGAACTTTATTTTGCATTTAGGGGGTCTTAATGAACAATTTGGCACTCAAGAAAAAATGCCCTGGGGTACAAGGTAAGCTTAATTGACCCAGAATATATTGTTCTTTAATGTGTATTGAGCTTGAATGTTTATTATCATAAATACGGTATTATTATGCAAATGTCAATTTGGAGGCTGTGACAAGCCGTTGTGTCATTCTATTCTCACGTGCAAGTGTTTTTGTTCATATTGGTAGCATTTGGTGATTGAAAAAAATCATTTACTATATTTAAATGCCTTTTTTATCTGAATAATTGCACTTACTTGACCTCACCGTGACCTTAAATCGAAAAATCACGCTTGGCATCCACCCCTATATTGTTTGTAATAGCCCAAGGAATAATTCTAGGCTGGATGCCGAGCATTAACAAAAAATGCCATCAGGAGTCCTCGTAGAAATTAAAGGCGGCAGACTATACGTCGCTTCAATGCTATAGTGTTCTATCTACAATTGCACAAGTTTTGAGAAAAATGAGTTTGAAATTTTTAGCATCCTGATTTTGATGCCTTATTTATCACAGACCTTTGAATCATACCAGAGGGTTAAAATGTATACATATAGTGTAAATGACCTTGGTTTGAAATTGTTTTTATAGTAATATGGAATTTACGGGCATTTTACAGTTTGCAGATAGAACATTATGCCCTAAAAATCGCGTTCTGCGTTCAGTGCTATAGTGTTCTATATGTTCATACAGCTTATTATTCTGGTTATGGAGTCAATTCATATACTAGTCTGAACAGAAATGATTATTTGTACCTAAAAAAGCAGATATAGTTATATATTTGGCATAATAGTAACAAAAAGCACTGATTATGCCATTAAAATTTATGCAAGGGAGGTAATCTGTTTCTACAGTTAATTTTTCTGTCAATGTGGTCAATTTGTATAATATTTTAGACTGATCTGATTATTTGGACCTAAAAGTAGCAGATTTAACCATTGTATTGTAATAACATTGATAAATTACTTCAATTAAAGCGGTTTAGATATATGTAAGGGAGGTAATCTGTTTCTACAGCTTATTATTCTGTCCATGGATCAATTTGCGCTATATTTTTGACTGAGCAGATTATTTTGACCTAAAAGTAGCCGATATAGCCATTAGTTCGTCATAAGACCGACAAACGACTTCAATTTTATGTAGGGGAGATAACTGCAATTTTGAGCGATTTTTCCAAGGAAAGTGAATTTATGTAGATAGAACAGTATGACACTGAGCTCACCCAGTCACGTGACATAATCATCATTGGTTATTGGATGAAAATCACTTAGAACACTATAGCACTGAACGAAATTGTCTTTTTGTAGATAGAACAGAAACGCACAGCGATTTTAAGCTTACTGGGAGGAGCTAGGCAAATGAAACCTTCACCAGTAGATAGAACATTTGATCCCCTTCCCAACGGTATGCATAACTCATTTTTGACCAAAATGTCACTTAGAACACTATAGCACTGAAGCGACGTATATGCATTTTCTAAAATGTTTTGATTATTTTGTACTAACAAACTCTTTTGGGCTAGAGAAAATCCAAAGTGGTGTGCTTTTATACTTTAGATATAGGGTCTTATACGTGCAATTAAACAACCCAAAGGCTACGCCCAATTTTAAGGAGCCAAATTTGGTATGCATCATTTAAGTAAAAATATATAAAAAACATTTGCTGCTGCTGGATATCTTGCATATTTGGGATGGTCATGCTCATATTATAAAGAATTATAGATTTTGCAGGTTTAACAGCAAGATTGAAGCACTTGTTAAAGGCTGTAACATTTGTTACATGACATAATAAATGAGCAAGGATGACTTGATGTAAGAGATGATATTCAGGAACAAATGAATATATTTCGCATGTGCCATTGGTGATGTCACAACCAGGGCTCTGATCGAAGTCCATGCACTTTCAGGTGCTGATATTAACTAGTTCAATGTCAGGAAATAGCAAGAAATCATATTGGCAGGCATTAAGCTATGCTGGAGACATTATCCACGAAACCCCTCTGCAGCTGATAAAATGTGGTTGCAGCATGTCTGTATGCGAAACATCTAGGTGTATGTACAAAGCAAACCATTTAAATTTTACTGATTTGTGTTGCTGTGGAGCAGAAGAGGACTCATGTAAAATATTGCCAGTGATCAATATGCTAATGACTTTTGAACAACTATTTTGATGTGGATTCAGAGATTTCTTTAGCCATACCAACCAGAATGCCTTATTGTCCGAGGATCAAAGATTAAACGGTTCTACCTAGTAGCATGCGAAAGATAAATCAGATTGTAACAGTTTCTAATGCCCGTGCTATCGAAGTACAATGGGTAACTTGTAGAGGGTTTTATCCTTATTTCCTTATCATGAACTGCTAAGTAGACTCTTCTATCTTTTGATCCATCAGGGGTCAAAATCGGACTATAATGAGTTTGGTTGATAGTGTGTGCAAATAATTATTACTACTATCTTTCCTTTGGGTGTAGGATAAGCAGCTACAAATAAACCAACAGCTTTGAAGCGTGACTCTATTTACAATATTGATATCTTGTTCTAGAAAAAAGGGTTCCAGGCATTTATTTACATTTACTATAAAAGCTTTAACATACACATATGTTATAGCCGGACTGACTCATTTTACGTATTCTGCATCAATCGTTTGTAATAGAAAGACCCAAAGGTCATTGGTCAGAGGTCGTGGTACATCTATATAAGCATAGGATATTATATTTACAAGAGTTTGTATTCAGTCATGATAAGGCTACCAGTTCATTAAAGGAATATTTTCATGCGTTGGAAATGGACAAAACGCATATATGTGTGGTATTTTCATATGAGGCGTCATTTCAATGACGTCATCTTTTTGTTCTGGTGCGAAAACAATATGGACGACATATTAATTTTAATTAATTACCCCCTAAGATTAAAGTTCGTGCATTTCGACTGAAATTGGCAAACAAAATGCAAGAAAGTCTTGATCGCCATAGACTATAGTGGACATACCGTTTAAATTGCACTGATACAATATACGTTATTTTGATGACGTCATAATGTCGTCCAGACGTGAAACCCAGATGGGTGACAAGGTGATTTTCATTATTTATCCCCTAAAGTTTGATTTGGTATAGGTCACCATAAATCGGCATCAAATTCGCACGGGACTATAACCCGGGTTGAGCACTACTCTACTCTCAAGAAAGTTGTGAATCCTACAGTCCAGACCAGACTAAGTGAATATAATAACACTTAATCCATGTACTGACATACTTTTAGATAAGCTACACGGCACAATGACATTAGTTGTGATATTTAAATAAACTAGAAAAGCATCCTAAGGTTGAAAAAAGTTAAGTTGGTTTTATTGAATCAGTTTCTTGAGAGACATCTCTAACGTCACCGAGCCCAGGTTGAGCGCTACTCTGCACTCAAGAAAGTTGTGAATCCTACAAGCCAACATCAAGTGAGTATGATCATTAAATATCACAATCACAATCACAAACCACAGACTAACGCGGTAGAGAGGGCTTGTTGCTTTCCTTTAATTGTCTTCCTGATGTCTTGCTACTGTTAATGTTCTGTGGCTGTTCCTCAAGATGCTATACGTTAATCTGCATTATGTATTTGCTGATCATACTCACTTTTTTATCATAAAATTATAGGCGACACCTATAAATGGAAAAAAATATGGTCGTGTATTTACTATAACGGGTTTTAATTAAGTTATTTGGTTTTGCTTAAAGCTTTAAATATAACATATATGCAATAGCAAATCTCTACAGGTGCCAAGATTGTTTTAACAAAAAGGTATGCAGAATATTAAAACTTCTACAACCATTCTTCTACTGACACAAGATTAGCCCCTCTTATTCAAGGTGTCGAGCAAATCCTTCATAAGTTTGAGGTACTAAGCAAAAATGGGTTCAAATAGATCAATCATTTAGTTAATCGTAAACCAAATAACATAAAACTAACACTTATTTATTTAGGCTGCTGTCCGTTCTAAGGCGGTGGTTCTGTTATGTTGACTTTTTGTTTATTGTAACTCCCATTGTGGAAGTCTGTAACTGTTCTATGTTTTGTTGTACGTTACTTTATGTCCATTGTAGTATATCAATCACCTTGATGGGGAAGAGAGAGCTGGTTGCTTTGCTTAATTTGTCTTCCTGGTGTCTCGTGATGGTTGAGCGGCTCTTCCTCGCGGTGCCATGGGGTTGTCTGCGGTTTGTGATTGTGGTTTTTCCTGATCATACTCACTTACTATTTTTTATATTGTCAATGACACCGTAACATTATTGTATGCGTAACACTCTTTATAAAACCAATGATGACACATACGTTTTTATTAAATACTAAATGTAACGAAATATGACCCACATTTCAAGGTTTAGCATTTTTGTCTGATGGTTAGTTTAGATAGTAAGAATGATCAGGAAATACCAAAATAATGAAATGTAGGCATACTCACGGCATCGTAAGAAAGGGTCAAAGAACATTTACAGTAACAAGACATTCAAAAGATAATAAAAACAAGCCAATCAGCTCTCTCTTCCACGTCAAGATGATTGCAAAACTAGAATGAACATAAAAAATAATGTCTACCAAACAGCAACACAGAGCCCCCGTAAACAATGGGAGGTACATAAAACAATATATCAACAAAAATAGAACCACCACTTTAGATCGGACAGCTGCCTTAGTTATGGTGGTGGGGGGGGGCCTAAAAGCAATTTACTTGCGTCAAATCTTCGCCCTAGATTCTGTTGTTGTTGAAAAAAAAAGGTTTGGCTTGCTTGGAGGCTTCCTAAATAATATCATTTATGTTATTTCTGTCTTGCTCTTGTTATGCTTTCATGCACGTCTGCTTGTTGTGCCTTGTGGTCACCTGCTTGGAAAGGACTGACCTCGTGGCTTTCGTTTGTGATGTCTAAGTGTGACGTTGTCACTTTTCCATTGGTATCTTGGGTCAGGTTTGGTGATTGATTGTATCGATTTCTGATCTTTGCCCTCTTTCTTGTTTTTCCTAACTAATGCAATGCATCATCACATATATACAATCTAATCAAATTAAGACATTATGATGAAACCGGGCAGCGTTGCGCGGTTGGTAAAGTTTCTGACTCCAGATACATGTCTGGCTGAATATCCAGGGGTCGTCGGTTCGACCCTGGCTTGGTCCCATACATTCGTGGAGATAGATTATGAAATGATTTCTATGGCCATTCTCATCCCCTCCACTTATTCAAGAAGGGTTGTTGTCAGTTGCGATGCATGAAGTTTTCGATAGAGCATTTTAAGTCCACATGACATGATGACATCAGGTATCTGGTTTTCTACTTTAAAACACCATATTGGGAGTAAACGTGGCTCTAAGGGAACATTTTCTTGGATATTTTTTTTTTGTTTTGTACTATTTTTTCGAATAAAACGTTGAGTTTTCATGTAATATTGAGCCAATAATAGCGGTCATTTGTTAACTACATACTTCCAGTTGTCATGAAAACAGGAAGGGTAGTCACGCCGTTTTTGTTTGAATATACTGCACGGATGTTTGAATACACTGTACGGACATTCTGATCGAATGTAAGTAGATTTCTCTATGTTGTCTCAACTATACTCAGAAGTTATTCACAATTTTCAAGCCCACCTATCTTGATCAAACGCAACCAGGATATCCTATTTAAACATCCTACTTTGTGCAAAAATTCTGTCACAAAGACAATAATTGCTGCCCCTACAGTTTATTTCTATAATTCACACTTGATCGTCGCCATCAAACAAATTGTGACAGAGTCTGAACTCAAAGTAAGAAGCTTTATGAGGATATTCTTGTATTGTTAGATCAGAAAAAATGAGGGCTGGAAAATGGTGTATAGCTAACTGGGTAAAGATTAAAAAAAAACACGGAAAAATCTCTACTTGATTTCGTTTAAAACATCGTTGTGGAAAGCAGTTGGAGATTTTTCAGTACTGTGTATCCTAACAAAAACCTCGTGACTATTCACCCTGTGAAAAATGGTGTAGTCACAGCCTAATATCATATCGTTAAAGAGAAGTAATCATGCGTTTTCAAAATATACTGAGACAAAGTTCTAATTGATCACTTTTAAAACTGACTTTTTTCTAAACAAGCGCTAATAAAATTGAAAAACAAACCCCTAGATATGAGCATTCTAGTGAATAAATGTTCAGCGGTGTTTCGAGACAGCTGTCTATGCATCAACAAGTTTTGGGCTACAAATGCAAAACTAACTTTTTAAAGAAATGAATATGACTAGTAAAGGATGCCACTTTGGGTCATTTTTTTAACCTGAAAAGACCTTAGAATTTTTCAGGCAAAAAAATGGCCCAGAGATGGCTATCCTTGAGTGACTAGCTGTGAATAACTTAGTTTATTTTAGGGGAATTCTGGTTGGTCCTGTGATTGTGATAGTATCTTGGGCTATTACTGGGAATAACTTATTTTTGAGGTCTATTCTAGTTGGGCCTATAATGGTGATAGTTTCCTGGTCTATTTAGAATAACGTAGTTTATTTTAGGGGTATTTTGGTTAGGCCTGTGATTGTAATAGTTTTCTTGTCATATCCACTGGCTGGGTCTGTAATTGTGATATTTTCCTGGGCTGTAGGGGAATAACTTGGTTTATTTTTGACTGCTCTGTAATAGTTTCCTTTGCTATTGGGAAATAACTTAGTCTATTTGAGAGGTATTCTGGCTGGGTCTATGATTGTGATAGTTTCTTGGGCTATTGAGAATAACTTAGTTTATTTGAGGACTATTCCGGCCTATGATTATGTTAGTCTCCTGGGCTATTGAGAATAACTTAGTTTATTTTCGTAAAGGTCTGTTTGTGATAAATTCCTATCTACTCTTCTCTCGCTAGTAGGCATATTGTGGTTATCTTTTTATAAAGACTAACTTTACTCGCATCACAAACAACAGGGTTTCTAATTTGAATATCGCACGTCTAGTACGCTGCAATATAGCGTATTATATTTTAAGTAAGGAATTTGGGTTCATGAAGTTCTATGTATCTTATAGTCTCTTTAGAAAAATAACTTAAATATCCAAGGCTAATCTCTGTAGCTTAGAAATATTTCATTTAGCACAATCTTACGCTTTTCACGACTTTAAATGATAAGTTATGTCATATAGATTAAACAAGCGACAAGTATAACCTTTCGAAACAATAGATAACTTGGTCATTTTAAGAGTAAAGGTGTGTACTTAGATATGATGTCTGTTTGAAAGTTTCTAAGGATTATACTTTTTCAGGTTCTTGCATGGAGTCGTATTTGATAGCTAGTATCAATCTTATGATTAAGTTAGAGCTTCTGTTGGTATCTTAGATAATCATCATTGGCATGTGATAGTATTGTGGTTTAATGATCAGATGTTGATGAAAGTGTCCATATCGCTTGAGACGTGGATGCAATGTGAACCTTCACACGTAAAATGATGATGCAATGTGGATCCACCACATCTCCACATTTTGAATGTGGATGTAATGTGGAATTATTGTGGAGCAATGTGGATTTCCACATTTAAAATGTGAATAAATGCATATATATTGTGGGCCAGCATAATGGAGATTTACGTTTATTCTTGGATAAATTCGAAACTTATGTGGACCGCCACACTAAAAATAAAAATGTGGATCCACCACATCTCCACATCTGGACAATGTGGATCCACCACATCTCCACATTTCCATAATGTGGAGTTTCCACACCTACACATTCGACAATTTGACTTATACCCTCTAATAATTTCAGGTAAACTTTAGCGCTGAGTTGAAAATAACTATGATTGTGATAGTTTTCTTTTCCTATCTACTAGTTGGTCTATGATAGTTTCCTGGTTCTGCTATGGTGATATATAAAATAACTTCTATCATTTTAGGGGGTATAGTTTGTGGTAATGTATGGTGTGTGTAATAGTCAAGGCTACTAAGTTCTATGCGTCTTAGAGTCTCTTGGTCAATCAAGACCTCAACTCCTAGAGGCATCACTCTGTAGCGTTAACTAGTGTATAGCTAGTCGTCCAAAGCTTACTACTACTTATTTTTTAATAAAAAAAAACAACAAAGACTGGTGAACATTTCTATAACTTAAATGCCCCGCTAACTATAACTCCTGGCCGTCCCTCTATTCATTGTTTACGAGGGTTGTCCCAGTAAATCGTGGACTTTTGTTATAACACAAGACTGTGTACCAGTAATTCTATGATATTTTCAGGGTGTGTTTATATACTTATGGGAACCATTTTGTATAAATATGGGTGTAAACATAGTTTAGATAACAAATTTATGAACCTTTACATGACAGTATGTCAGCGTGAGCGGCGCACATCAAATTTTTTGTAATGAAACTATTCTAGTCCAACAGGTAGTGTACATTTTATCAAATTTCGCTTTTGTTTTTTTAACAATGCATTACCACATCAACTAATAACCATGCAATGTTAAGTGTTGAAAATTTGAAACGTTTGTTGCCATTCGCATTGATTTTTATAAGCGATTTTACATAGTATGTATAAAT